>CM041630.1:68483803-68567503 GCA_023333625.1 Bothriochloa decipiens
CCCGGCCACGGGGCGACGTGGCGCCGCTATATATAACGCGGCCGGCCGCGGCCGGCCGCTGCCGGCTGGGAGAAGAGAACAGGAGAGGAGAGGAGAGGAGAGGAGAAGAGAAGAGAAGAGAAGAGAAGAGGAAGAAGAAGAGGAAGAGGAAGAGGAAGAGAAAGGAAGAGAAGAGAAGAGAAGAGAAGAAGAGGAAGAGGAAGAGGAAGAGGAGAAGAGGAAAATTTTCGGTAAGTAAAAAAATAATTTTATATATAATTATTTAATGTGTGTTATATTAATTGTTAGATAATATAATTAGCAGTTAAGCGATTAATATTATATTTCGGTAGTATTATTTATATTCTTATTTTATATATATTGTTAAATTAAATAGTTATAGTTGAAATAATATTAGTAATATATTACTAAAAAGGTATTTTAGCTGAAATTTTTAGATTACACAGATGTCGGAGAAGTTAGGATTTTAAATTTATTATGGAGAAGGAGAAATTATTCAAGGTGTACACGGGGTTGATCTGTCAGGATTTGCCTCAGTAACTAGATGGGTGTCTAGGGCAAATAAGAGAACAATTAGTGGTGTGCAGAATTGGTTGATGCGAATATTTGGGCTTGACAGCAACCAACATGACGTTAAGGTCATGGGTATCGTTAGTCGTGCTCGGGAGGGCACTTTTTGGGAGTTAGTACCGCTTAATGCAACATCAACATGGAGAAAATACGTCAACAAAGCTGTAGAACGTGGGTGGCCTCTAGTCCTTCTTGTTCAGGCATATACGAAGAAGGTTCATGAGGTACACGGTGTAGAAGAAGAAGGAGGTCCGAGCCATGACAATGACAATGATAATGAGGAAGATAATGAAGAGGGTGATCATCACCTGTCATCTATGGTACCGACGGGTGAAGCGGACGAAGGAGAGCGCATAGAACATATAGTTGAAGAGATGGCGATGGAAGATATGGAGAATGAGAATATATCTGAAACTGAGTCATCTGAAGATGAGAATGAAATTCCTGTCCCACTGGAGTGGAAGAGTAACAGTTCGAAGAATTTGATGATCAACGAAGGAAATTCTGTGCCGTGAAAATATCATGAGAATGAACTAGTAGAGGGAGGTATGTACAAAGGCAAAGATGAAGTGATGAGTGCCGTGAAGTACTGGTCTCTGTCAATGAAGCGGTCTTTTGTAGTTGTGAAGTCCAACAAGAAAGTATATGATGTTAAATGTGTGTTTTCGGACTGTCCATTTAGGGTACATGCTTATGAGCAAAAATGGAGTACAATTTGGAAGTGCTCTATAGTAACAGAACATACATGTGAGTTACAAGAATTAGAGAAGTCCAATACTGCTCTTACATCGAGCTTCATTGCAGAGTACATGTATAATCGAATTGTTGATAATTTAAGGTATGAGCCGAAATCTATAGTGACTACTATAGAGGAAGATTTTAAATACACCATCAGCTATTCGAAGGCGTGGCGAGCGAAACAGAAGGTCATTGAGAAGAGATTCGGTTCGTACGAAGCATCTTATGAGAACCTACTAAGATTGTTAGAAACCATCAGACAAAGAAATATTGGTACATATTATGATATCATGGATGTGTCTGATCCAAAAGAGGCCAGAAAGTTAATACTTCGTCGAGCCTTTTTTGCACTAGGTCAATGTATAATGGCATTTCGTCATTGCAGACCTGTTTTATGCATGGATGGTACATTTCTAACAGGAAAGTATAAAGGTCAGATTCTAACTGCTATTGGTGTTGATGGGAATAATCAAGTACTACCAGTTGCTTTTGCTTTTGTGGAAAGTGAGAACACAGATAGTTGGTATTGGTTTCTAGAGCGTGTGAAGTTAGCAGTGGTGCAAGGGCGACCTAATGTTTGTGTCATACATGACCGACATGCCGGTTTGTTGAAGGCGATAACGGATATGCAATATGGTTCAGTGGAGCGTGATCTTCCTCCTCGATGGTCGGACATACAATCAAGATGGTGCATGAGGCACTTGGGTGCAAATTTTTTCAGCCATTTCAAAAATAAACACCTTATGAATATGTTTAAGAGGTTGTGCAATCAGAACCAACAAAGAAAATTCAATGCAATGTGGAAACGTCTTGATGAATTAACAACAAAGCAAACAGAAGAGTTAGCGACTCGTACGAATCAAGACTCGAATGATATGTCTGTTCCTCTTTCAGGCCTTCCAACGAATGCCTTGAGGAACGTGGTTCGGAGGTCGGGGTCATCAATCAGGTGCTTCTCAGATTGGATTGAGTATGAGCCAAAGGAGAAGTGGTCATTATTATATGACACAGATGGGGCGAGGTTTGGAATAATGACAACAAATTTGGCGGAGGTGTACAATTGGGTCATTCGAGGCATGAGAGGATTACCTCTTGTAGCAATCGTAGAGGGTATTTTGCATGGAACATGCAAGTACTTCCGTGAAAGATATATGGTTGCTTTTAATGCGATGTCAGATAATACATTGATTTTTTCAACATTCATGACAAATTACATGAAAAAAAAGATGGAGAAGGCAAGCTTGCATCGTGCACGTCCTATGGGCACAGTAGAGAATCGCTTTGAAGTTCTGTGTAGGGATCGGGGCCGTCGTGGTGGCAATCGAGAGAGAATTGCACAAGAGTGTGTTATTCGTTATAACTCATGCAGCTGTTCGTGCATGAAACCGAAACTTCTACACAGGCCGTGCTCACATGTTATAGCAGCTTGTTCACTTACTAATTTGTCCCCGAAGCCGTATGTCTCACATTATTTTACGAAGGAGGTAGTCATGACAACCTGGAATGCAGAGATTTATGGTTTCGCAATATTTGGTAGTTTTACAAACAATCCTAGAAGTAACTACCTGCGGGGGCCCGATAAGGACAAATTAAGACAGAAGCCTGGTCGTCGTAAGACACGACGCATTAGAAATGATATGGATGACTCAGAAGTGGGAAGACTGGAGCATCGGTGCACCAAGTGCAATGGCACAGGACATACTTACAAAAAGTGCACGCGTGCAACCACCACAGAGGGAGCTGCAGAAGCAGGACCTTCAGGGAATCCGCAAGACGGCCGGCGCCCTCGTGCACGTCGTGGATTTCGGAATCAAGGCAAAAATGCTCTTTAAAAATAATAGTATGTCTGCTTTTTTTGATTTTTTTTGTTTCATAGTATTAATTATATTTATGCATTATTTTTTTACATTATTAAGATATTTTAGGTATGGCGATGGATGAGGGACACTTGGAGTTGTTGGACGCACAGTTGGACCAGCGCCACCGGTCCTACTTGAGTGCTGTGACAGGTGCTGAGCTACCTGTTCTACGGCCTAGGGTACCTCAGGAGTTGTGGCGGCTCGACGAGCGATGGATACCGAGGTATGCATGATAACACGTTCACTTATTTGTTTTACTCATACAGACGATTTGGTAATATATATTTATATATAAATGTTGTATTTGCTACAGGCTACGAGCAGCTGGTCTACTGCCTCTGTGTAGGCTTATGCAGGCTAGTGCTGTTGAGGCCCCGGCCGATGCGGTGACACGGTTCAACTTTGACCGTTCCTTACTTGCGGCATTGGTGGACCGCTGGAGGCCTGAGACGCACACGTTCCACTTTCCTTGCGGGGAGATGACTCCCACACTCGAGGACGTCTCCTACTTACTTGGTGTCACCACTGCTGGACAGGCCGTCAGCCGTCCAGACGTGGAGGCCACTTGGCGTGAGGACCTTCTAGTCCGTTTCGAGGGTGTTGTGCGTCGACCAGACGCTCTAGAGTATCAAACTCTTGCTGAAAACCAGCATCACGGGCCTACGAAGACCTGGCTCTTGCAGTTTCAGGTAAATAGATAACACTATGATATAGTTCATTAACATCAAATATTCATATGTATGTTAAATGAAATTTGAACTTCTGTTTTCTAATTCAGGCCGAGTATATCCACCCTGCGGCGGATGAGGCCACTGTGTCGAGGCACTTGGAGGCCTATCTGTTGTGGTTGTTTGGTTGGATAATGTTCACATCGTCGCATGGGAACTCTGTCGCGAAGCACTTGATCCACTTCGCGCGCGAGATAGCGGACGCACCGCTCGACGCCGTGCCGCAGTATAGTTGGGCGTCCGCTATCTTGGCAGCCACGTACCGAGGTCTTTGTGATGCGTGCACAAAGACCGACCCGTCAGCTATCCTCTCTGGTTGTCCACTATTACTTCAACTCTGGTCGTACGAGCGGTTTAGTATTGGACGACCAGTCATGGATTTCTCGACTTACGGAGCAGGGTTGTACGGGGAGACGGAGGAGGACGGCCCTACGATGGGTTCGTTGTGGGTCCGGCGGCGGGTAAGTCTTCTATATCGCGGTTGAACCTGTTTTTATTTATTTTTGAATAAATTGCACCTTACTATTATTTTCTATACAACCTACTTGGGCAAACATTCAGGTTCACAGAGCCTATCCTGAGTACATGACGGCGTTCGACCGGATTAGGCCAGACGACGTCCGCTGGACACCTTACAGCATGGAGGAGATTATCGTACGAGCGCCTAATGGGTTGTCGTCGTTCTGCACGAGGGATCAGGAGTACTGGATGACACGTAAGGCTGTCGTTTTCGACATCTTTGTCGAGGACTACGCTCCTCACAGAGTGATGCGGCAGTTTGGTCGTAACCAGACGTTTCCACTTCCGGTTGCCCATATTGTTCCTCTTTCCGTGCACGGGTAAGTATAAGACAATTAATTCATTCTGATTGAGTATTTAATATATATAGAAAGATAATTAATATGTTTTGAAATCCATAGTTACGTGCGGAGGGGTCTACCGGCAGGCGTTACTTGGTCCTCCCGTATACAGCCGTGGGTCGACGAGTGGGCCAACGCACTACATGATGTGACCTACGAGCCCAGACCGTTTTCCTTGCAGGCTTACGGGGACTACTTACGTTGGTATATTCCTCGCACACGGATCAGAGTCACGTATACACCAGCGGAGCCACGGACCCACGTCCCCAGGTTGACGGACATGTACCCTGTGCACAGAGATCAGGCGTTGTCGTTGGCGGTACGATCTTTATGAACTTCAACCCACTTCGTTTAATATTTTTCTTATCATAATTACTTCAATGTTCTCGTTTTGTTAATAGGCCGACATGGGTCACCGTATCACTGTGGATGGTGGATCGCTCTTGCACCGGTTGAGGGAGGGCATTCAGATGACCAGCCACGAGCTTACCGCTGCGGTCCAGAGGATGTACGACTCTGCTGCAAACATTGTCAAGTTGACGTCGTGCCGGTCCTGCGGGCGACAGCCGGATGTCGTCCCTCGACCTTCACACGTGACACACAGGCCTGACGGACCGACGGCGCCACTACCTCCGCGGCCTACGTACCAAACAGGTGAGTAAGTTATATTTTCTTCGTATGTAGTAATGCTAACTTGTTCGTTACTTATAAGTTTCATTATTCAGGTCCACCTACGTACTCTGCCGGTTGGCGTCCGGAGTTCGATATCATTGGATCATCTTCGCAGCCTGCTCACATGCCTACAGGTACGATATAGTGGTGAAATTTAATTATATTATCTAATACTGCTTTATTCGTAACATTACATTCACTCTGCATGGTCAGGTATGCACTTTGACGGTTCGCGGCATCAGTTCGATTTCGGAGGTTCCTCTTCACACGCTGTACCCATGGTTCCAGGTATGACCTACTTTTAAGAGTTCGACACGTTATATATTAGTTTTACCATCAGCGTTATCATAACGTTGGTCTTATATGTTTAGGGACGACCCGTTACGACTACGAGGGATCGGACATCTCTGAGCACGCTGACACTTTTCGTCAGCGATCTCCGACACCCTTCGACCTTGAGAGTTACCTGCAGCAGGAGCCGGCGGACGTACTTGCGTCATCGCAGCTACGTGAAGCACCACCACAGACACAGCCCTCACAGGACGAGTACGCGACACCACCTGCTGCTGGAGGCCGTCCTGCACGTGTTACAGTTCCTCCTTCGCCGCTTACTTACTCAGCCGGCCATGTGCGAGCGGGCCACAAAGCACCAAAGCCTGGCACGATTAGGGGTGTTGCACCTAAGCGTGGACGATATTAGTTTTGTATGATTTGCCGCCGATGTTGTTTTCTATGATATTGCACTGATACTATTTTAGTTTTTAGAACTTAATTAATGTTTCACTGTTGTATTTTTTCATCTATTAAACTTGGGCGAGCACACGACAATGGCGTTTTCACACGCCAATTGCATGACTGCGTATTATTTTTGCTATTTCTCTGACTTCGATATTTTTTCTGAAATTTCCGAATACATAAATAATATTTAAAAAAACCGAAATTTTTCCTGAAATTTCCAAATAAATAAATATTATTTAAAAAAATCCAAAAAACCAGGTCGCCCTTTGGCCGGACGACCTGGGTCTGGTCGCCATTTGGACGGGCGACCTGGGCCTGGTCGCCCTTTGGCCGGGCGAACTTGGCCTGGTCGCCCTTCCAACGGGCGACTGTTCGCCTAATCCTGTAATTTTTTGAAAACGTAGACTAATTTTACGTAGACTAATTTTGTAATTTTTAAAAAAAATAAATTTATTAATAAAAAAAATTCTAAGATTTGGCGGGAACATCGACAAAACGGCGCCGTTTTCCCCTTTGCCATTCCTCCCCAAAACGGGCAAACCCTCCACTTTCGTCGGCCCGTCCGCCACCACGACCGCCACCATTCGATCCTTTCCACTTCCATCCCGACTCCGCCTCCACTCCGATACCCGTGCAGCCATTCCGGCGGAACCCCCCTGCCAGAATGGAGGCGGCGCTGAAGGCAAGCATCGCATTGCCCCAACTACCCGCCCCCAAAACCCTAGGCGCCGTGGGGCCCCGACTCAGCGCGGCGCTAGAATCCTATCCCGCGGCGGCCGCGGTGGTCTAATCCCGCGCGTTTCTGTATTTGCAGGGCTATTTCGGGTACTCAACGTTCCGGCCGTACCAGAGGGAGATCATACAGAAGGTTCTGGATGGACGGGATTGCCTCGCCGTCATGGCCACCGGCAGCGGCAAGTCCATCTGGTAAAGTCGGTCTCCCTGGCTAGCTCGGGAATCGAGATTGGCTGATTGATGGGTAAATGGTTTGATAAGTACATTTTGTTGGTAGAAATGTAGCTTGTAAGCTATAATATAATGCCAGACCGTTTTCGTCGTAGTGTGCATATCATAACATTTTCCGGTTCAGCTGGAGGTTAACTCCACTTAGGAAATCATGATTAGAAAGGATTGTTCTGAAACCAGCAAAATTAGTCTTCCAAAAGGACCTGATCACATTTTTCTCTGTTCCAAATCAGCGGCATCCGCAAAACCTTGTAGAACTATTCTTTTTTTTTGTGATACCTTTTAGAATTATTCTGTCTAGCAAATTCTACACAAAAATTTTCTTCAGAGAAAAAGAAACACATTTTGTCCAACCCTTTCATATCAAGTAAATATTTCATAGTAGCCTCAATAGACTCTCTTGGTAGTATATCCATACAGTAGGTAGGAACATAAGCTGAAGCATTCTTGGGCTATCGATTAAGATTCGATTTCCTTTTGCATACAAAAACTGCTTGATTATGGCAATTTCTTTCCTGCAGCTATCAAATTCCCCCACTGGTTACAAAGAAGACAGCGGTTGTTGTAAGCCCTCTTCTGTCCCTGATGCAAGACCAGGTAGGGTTGAAATGTTCAATATATCCTTAGTGCTTTACTCACGTTTTTAAATTTATTTTACCAAAATACTTGGTGAGGATTTCATTTCCTTAAAACAGGTTATGAGTTTAAAACAAAAAGGTGTGAAATCTGAGTACCTTGGCAGCACCCAAATGAATAGCTCCATCAGCAATGAGGCGGAAAAGGGCGTGTTTGATGTGCTGTATATGACACCAGAGAAAGCCATTTCACTTCCTTCAAGGTGAAACCCTATAATATTTGGTAGTACTTTAGATGTTACAAAAGCACATGGTGTGCTGGACATGTTCCTGTGACTCCAAAAGGAATGTGTGTATCCTTGATAAATGCCTCCAATGAAATTGATTATAGGTAATGGTAGCAACAAATATGTGCTTTGCTCAAGGAAAGGCTTCTTGGCTCGCCTTCTAGTTGTTATGTGGGGACAGCTGTACTGTGATGCAGTGCATCTCGCTTGAACTGGCTCCAATATCCTCTCCAACTTCACCACATTAGTTTAACATTTGGTTTAGAGATTGAGATGGATTGCACATTAATATTGAAGCTTGTTAGTATGTTTTGTTGGTCTAGGATTCTAGGAGATGACTGTGTAATAAAGGAAGCATGATTAAACTCCCCAAAACCCATCCATCCTGTGCTTTCTATCTGGGCGACGTTTGCTCTCATGGTTCCACCCTTGTTCAAGCATATGGTCCGGTGTCTGCGTCCATTCATTTTCCACTGCTACCACCATTTAGTACCCTATACAACCTTTAATCCTTTGATACGAGTTGCAACCCATCAGACTTGGCTGCAATAAAACTTGAGAGTTCTATCTTGGGTAGATCAATTTTATACAATAGTGCTGTGGCCTTATCAAATCTTATTATATGTTTGTCACATAGATCTTGTCAATATGGATATATTTTGTAGGGCCCTCCCCTACTGTTCTTCTTCTGAAAGAAACAAAACAAACAATACATGCAGTTTTTACTAGGTTGTGACATGCAGTTTTTACTAGGTTGACTTACTTTTTCATTTCTGTACAGGTTTTGGAGTAACTTGCAGGCTGCTGGAATCTGCTTGTTAGCTGTCGATGAAGCACATTGCATATCAGAATGGGGCCATGATTTCAGGTTGTTTTTTCTTTTTATTTGATAAATGGAACACTGAACACATCTTGTAAAAATACAGGGTACTTAGTCATTTGAATTTCATAGTATTTATGCAATTTGGAAAATCCTGTATTCACTTGTGGAACAGGTATTTGTGGTAGTTATATGTAATGGTGGGATGGATTGTGTGTTCTTATTTATCCAGATTTCGAGTTGATTGGAAGCGGAGAAAATCAACAGTTCTCCCTCTTTTAATTTGATTTCCGTAATTCAAACTCTCTTAGGGTGGAGTACAAGCAACTGCATTCATTGCGCGACCTTCTTGTGGGTGTTCCCTTTATTGCTTTAACTGCCACTGCCACAGAAAGGTATGAGTTTTACACTATCACTTTGTTTTTTTCCTCATTGCTTCTTTACCTTCCTTTTGATGATATCTAATGCTACTATTTTTTTTCCTTTGCTTAAAGGGACAGGGTGAGATAAATAGCTTTAGAACATTAAAATCCCCTAAGGATAATAACAATGAGCATTAGATTATGCCCATAGTGGTTATTAGGTGTTTGACTGTCTAGATATCATCAAAGAGATGACAACATCATATAGTTGTATCCTTGGTGTCAAAGTAGCGCATATAGTCTAGTCTCCCAAAACAGCTGAACCAACCAGACAAACATACAAATATCACAACTTTATACCGTGTAAATTGTCAGCGCAAGTGCTCTCTCTCTCTCTCTCTGGGGACTGGTTTTCAAAACCGATTCAATATTACACGCTCATCCTCTTCTTTCATAATAATTTTGCAGGGTACGCCAAGATATTTCTAGTTCCTTGGTTCTACGCAACCCTCATGTTAGAGTAATGAGAATATCAGACCCATGAGGCCCATGTACGACTCTATATAGCTACCCTTCTAGGGTTAGCCCTGTGTGAAGCAACCACTAATATGGTATCGGACAGGTTCTACCCCAGCCGTCGCCCGCCCCGCCCAGGCGCCGCGCCCGCCGCGAACAGGCGCCCGGCGACCTGTTGATTCGTCCCCCCCGGGTGCCCGCTGAGGATTTGCGTCCCCCCTGCGGGCGCCGCCGCCCGCTGAGCAGGGGCTGCGCTGGCCAGAGGATTTCCACCCCCGGGCGCCCGCGATGGCCGGCCGGCCGGCCGCTTTCCCGCCCCTGCCTGGCACCTCTCCGTGGGCGCGCGTCGCGCGCGGGCCCGGCGGCGGCCCTCCCCGTCCCGCTGCCCCCCCCGTCCCTCCTCGTGGCGGACGCCGGCGACCTGGGCGCAGCCGGCCAGGGTGGCCAGGGCCCAGCCGGCCAGGGCCACGAAGCCCAGGTTGGGGACGCCATCGTCGAGCCTGCAGCGCCTCCACCGGCGGCCGTCCTCCCGACGAGTGCTGGCTCATCGAGCACCATCTCCGCCCTTTCCGCCGCCCTCGCTGCTGCCCGGGCTGAGTACGCGGCGGGGCAGGCTCGTCTGCGAGAGGCCGCCCTCGCTTGGGAGCGCGAGCGCGATGCGGCCGCTGCCCTGGCTCAGCAGATCGCCGACGCGGAGCAGCTCATCAACCCTCCTGCTTCCCACGACGGCGGAGCCACTTCCTCCGGCTCGGCGGGTCACCGCGTGTCCACCGCTGCGGTCCTCTGGCACGACCCGGCCGACCCACTCGTGGCCTAGCTTCACTACCAGGCCGGGGGTGTCCAGAACATCCGGCTCCTGGTTCCGGTTGTCCTCGAGCCGGAGTCGCCCTCCTACTCCCGCTGGCGGGACTTGGTCCTCCTCACCCTCCGCCGCTATGCCCTCGACGACCACGTCCTCCTCGACGCTGTGGGCGCGGCCCTGACCGCCTCGTGGCTGCGCCTCGACAGCATCGTTCTCTCTTGGATTCTAGGGACGATCTCCCTGGACCTCCACGACCTCGTCCGCAACACTCCGAACGCTCGTGGGGCCTGGTTGGCGCTGGAGGGCCAGTTTCTGGGCAACGCCGAGGCCCGGGCTCTGCGTCTCGATGCGAGTTTCCGGACCTTCGTCCAGGGCGACCTCTCCATCAGCGACTTCTGCCGCAAGATGAAGGGCATGGCGGACTCTCTCGGCGACCTGGGCTGGCCCGTGGAGGACCGTATCCTGGTCCTCAACGTCCTCCGCGGGCTCAGTGACCGCTACGCTTACCTCCGGACGTGGATCACTCGCCAGCGACCTTTCCCCACCTTCCGACGACCTTGTCATGGAGGAGCTCCAGCAAGGAGTTCAGGCCGTGGCGGTCTCCACGCCGGGGTCCTCGTCTTCCTCGACTGCACTTGCCGCTACGTCCCCGTCGCGTCCGTCTACTCCGTCACCGTCGTCTCTTCTTGGTCCTCCTCCTCCCGGGCCGAGTGGGGGTGGGGGGGGGGCCGTGGCAGTGGTGGCCGCCGTCGCCGCGGAGGAGGTCGTGGCAGTAGTGGCAGTGGTGGCCGTGGGCACACACCGGCACCGACGCCTCCACGGGGTACACCCTGGCCCACCATCCACAATCCATGGTCCGGGCGCATCTCCATGTGGCCCTTCCAGGCTCCTGGTGGCGAGCCTCGCCCGCCGGCGGCCATGTTCGCTGGTGCTCCTCCGGGGTTCCACTCAGCGACCCCGTGGGCAACACCCCCCAGCGCCTACTCTACGTCCACGCGGGCTCCACCTCCCAGCGACTCGCCCGGGCCGGTCGGTTGGGACACGGCGACCTTGGCCACCTCCTACAGCACCGTGGCCCTGACACCTCCTGTTGGGCCAGAGTGGGTCGTTGACTCTGGAGCTACTTACCACACCACTCCCAACCCCGGTATACTCTATTCTATTCGCCCTCCTTCTTCCTCTCTTCCTTCGTCCATCATGGTCGCAAATGGGTCGTGTCTTCCTGTCACGTCCGTGGGTGCCGCTAGCGCCCATGGCTCGTTTCGTCTTCCTGATGTTCTTGTTGCTCCTTCTATGGTCCACAACCTCCTTTCTATTCGTCGTTTTACAGCTGACAATTCCTGTTCTGTTGAGTTTGACTCTTTTGGTCTTACTGTGAAGGATTTGGCTACCCGGCGTCCTCTGCTCCGATGTGACAGCTCGGGGCCCCTCTACACCCTTCGGTTTCCGGCGTCTTCTTCCTCTTCTTCGCCGGCTCTTTTGTCAGCTGTTTTCGCCGCGACGCCTTCCTCCACTACTTGGCACCGCCGTCTTGGCCATCCTGGTCGTGATGCTCTGATGCAGCTTAGTCGTAGCTCCGACATTCGTTGTACTCGAGCTCACGATGAGCACTTGTGTCATGCGTGTCAGCTGGGCCGCCATGTTCGTCTTCCGTTTTACACTTCTTCTTCACATGCGGCCCATGTTTTTGACCTTGTACATTGCGACCTATGGACATCTCCGGTCATGAGTATTTCTGGGTATAAATACTATTTGGTGGTGGTTGATGATTTCTCTCATTATTCGTGGACTTTTCCCTTGCGAGCAAATTCTGAGGCTTTTCCCACTATTCTTCATTTTTTCGCCTGGGTGTCTACTCAATTCGGCCTTCCCATCAAGGCCGTCCAGTGTGACAATGGTCGTGAGTTCGACAACTCCACCTCCCGTGCCTTCTTCCTCTCTCACGGTGTCCAGTTGCGTATGTCTTGCCCTTATACCTCCTCCCAGAACGGCAAGGCTGAACGCATGATTCGCACCACAAACGACGTCATGCGCACCCTTCTGCTCCAGGCGTCCCTTCCTGCTCGCTTCTGGGCCGAGAGTCTTCACACCTCTACCTACCTCCTTAACCGTCTTCCTTCCGCTGCCTGCCCCGCTCCTACACCGTACCACGCTCTCTTCGGTACCCCTCCTCGGTACGACCACCTTCGTGTCTTTGGGTGTGCGTGTTACCCTAACACCACTGCCACCACCCCCCATAAGCTGGCTCCCCGTTCGACACTGTGTGTCTTCCTCGGGTATTCCCCGGATCACAAGGGTTACCGGTGCTACGACCTCACGTCTCGTCGGGTCCTCATCTCTCGCCATGTGGTGTTTGATGAGTCGGTCTTCCCCTTCTCCACCCCTACCACACCACCTTCCACCATCCATGACCCTGACATCGCCTCTCTGTTTCCCACTGACACGGTGGTCCAGCCACCTTTGCCATTTTCCCCTGCAGGTACTACTCCACCGTGCACTTCGCCGGGCCCGTGCCCCGGCTCGCCGCACACCAGTGCTGCACCTGACCCTAGGCCCTGCACGGGTCCGGGTGCGTCGCCCTCCGGTGCGGCCCCTGCTCCTCCGCGTGACGCGGGGCTGGGGACGCCCGTTCCTGCACCCCCGGCGCTGTTCGCCCAGCCGGCGCTTGTCTACCAGCGCCGTACGCGGGCGGACCCTGCCCCTCCGTCATCACCGGTGGTCTCTTCTCCGCCAGCGACGCCTACTCCACCGCCGCCGCCTCCGGCGGCCCATGTCGTGCCACCGGTGTATCACCCACCACTCCTTCACCGCCACCCGCGGCATGTTCACCCTATGGTGACGCGGCACGCGGCAGGTACCCTGCGGTCCCGGGCTCTTGCAGCGATGCCCGACGACACGCAGGTCTCTCCTGTACCCTCTTCTGTTCGCGACGCTTTGTCGGACCCTCACTGGCGTCGCGCGATGGAAGAGGAGTACGCGGCTCTTCTTGCCAACCAGACATGGGATCTGGTGCCCCGTCCGCCTGGCTCCAATGTTGTCACCGGCAAGTGGATCTGGACGGGTTGAGAGGTACAAGGCTCGCTGGGTTCTCCGGGGTTTCACTCAGCGCCCTGGTGTCGACTATGATGAGACTTTCAGCCCAGTGGTGAAGCCGGCCACCGTTCGCACCGTACTCTCACTGGCTCTTGCTCGATCTTGGCCTGTGCATCAGCTGGATGTCAAGAATGCTTTTCTGCACGAGACTCTCAATGAGACAGTTTACTGCAGCCAGCCAGCAGGGTTTGTTGACCCTTCTCGTCCTGACATGGTCTGTCGTCTCAACAGATCTCTCTACGGCCTCAAGCAGGCCCCGCGCGCATGGCACTCTCGGTTTGCGGCTTTCCTGGTGACACTGGGCTTTGTGGAGGCCAAGTCAGATACGTCTCTGTTTATCTATCACCGTGGAGCTGACACTGCCTACCTGCTGCTATATGTTGATGACATTGTCCTCACAGCCTCCAGTTCGTTACTAGTCAGCCGCACCATCAGCTCTCTTCAGCAGGAGTTTCCTGTGAAGGATCTTGGGGTGCTCCACCACTTCCTCGGGGTCACTGTTGAGCCTCGTCCCACCGGTCTTCTTCTTCACCAGCGGCAGTACACTCTCGATATCCTGGAGCGCGCTGGGATGACTAACTGCAAGCCCTGCTCCACTCCAGTTGACATAAAGGGCAAGCTGTCAGAGGCTGAGGGCACCCCAGTGGCAGACCCCACGGCATACCGGAGTCTCGCAGGTGCACTTCAGTACCTTACCTTCCCACCAGGCCGGATATCACCTATGCTGTGCAGCAGGTTTGTCTTCACATGCATGATCCCCGAGAGCCCCGCCTCACTGCCCTCAAGCGTCTCCTCCGCTACCTCCGCGGCACTGTCGACTACGGCTTGCTCCTTCACCGGTCTTCCTCCTCCGAGCTCGTCGTCTACACTGACGCTGACTGGGCCGGGTGTCCGGACACTCGGCGCTCCACCTCCGGCTACGCTGTCTTCTTGGGCGGCAACCTGGTGTCCTGGTCGTCCAAGCGTCAGCCGGTGGTCTCCTGCTCCAGTGCCGAGGCGGAGTACCGCGCTGTCGCTAACGGCGTGGCGGAGGCTTCCTGGCTCCGGCAGCTCCTCGCCGAGCTCCACAGCCCACTCTCCAGGAGCACGCTGGTCTACTGCGACAACGTCAGTGCTGTGTACCTCTCCACCAACCCTGTTCAGCATCAGAGGACCAAGCATGTGGAGATCGACCTTCATTTTGTCCGTGATCGAGTCGCCATCGACGATGTTCGGGTCCTCCACGTCCTGACCACTTCCCAGTTTGCCGACATCTTCACCAAGGGCCTCCTGTCCTCGACTTTCACCGAGTTCTGCTCCAGCCTCAACGTCACCGGTGGCTAGTTGCGTCTGTGAGGGGGCTCGTGTGTGTGCTTCTTCTCATGTCATATCCAGTCTGTAACTCCGCTGCGTCAGAAGTTCAGACTGCGGGGGGCTGTTAGAGTAATGAGAATATTAGACCCATGGGGCCCATGAGGCTAAGCCCATGAGGCCCATGTATGACTCTATATAGCTACCCTTCTAGGGTTAGCCCTGTGTGAAGCAACCACTAATACCTCACGTGGTGGTTGGCTCATTTGATCGTCATAACCTTTTCTATGGTGTGAAAACATGCAACCGATCTATGTCCTTTATAAGTGAACTTGTAAAAGATGTTTCAAAGAAGAGTGCTGTGGGTGAGTCAACAATAATATATTGTACGGCCATCCGGGACACAGAACAGGTTTGTGAACCATAGTTATATAATTTCAGACTTGCAATTGCTAATGCTTGGGAATGCAATCAGCATTTTGTTTTCTGTACTCCTTAAAAGTACCTGTGCATTTTTCAGATTATATAGATGCTCATCAAATTCGTGCAATGTGAATTTGTTAATATACTTGTTTTTGATTGTTTGAGTAACAAGCTCTTCCATTGTTTTTCTGGTTAATGGCCTAATCAGTCACTTCTGGAGTGGGATTTTAGAAGTTTATCTGTCAGTGTCTATAGAATTTGGAAGTGGGATTTTAGAAGTTTATCTGTGGATGTCTCGAATAATCTGATGAATTTTGGCTTCCTTATTGATTTTGTGTAACCTGCTTTTAATACATACTAGATTTCCACTGTCTCAACTTGTGTACATAAAAAATCTTTTCGCCAGGTTCATGAGGCTTTAGTAACTTCTGGAGTCAAGGCTGGAATTTATCACGGTCAAATGGGCAACAGAGCTAGAGAGGAATCCCATAGGTTTTCCATCTATTCACTGTGCTCTATTTTTGGTGTCTGTTCATTATGTTATTTTTCTTGTACATCCACGTTTATTGAGGAATGTAAATCCTAATGTTTTGAGTTTAGCAATGCTCAAACGATATTCTGAACCATTTGTCAGTATCCTCTTTTGTTTCAACTGAAAAATGATTTTGTCGAGCTACTTTTCTTGACCTGTTACTGTTAGATATGCTTGACCATGTCATTATGAGAAATGGAATATCATGTGGTTCATAAGTACCATGATTTGGCTTAGTCTCAACATTCTCTATAAAATATTTACTAGATTGTCTTTGTTCTGTTAGATTCACATTGATCATGCAATCAGTTAATTAGAAAAGTAAAGGTGGATATAAGAATGGTCAGTTCTTTGATTTGTGCATTTAGTTTTGTACAAATTATGGTGGCAGATTCATGATTGATCATTGGTTATGTTGCTCCTGCTGCCCTGCAGATCCTTCATTAGGGATGAAGTTGTTGTGATGGTGGCAACGATAGCTTTTGGAATGGGTATTGATAAGCCTGATGTTAGATGCCTAATACACTATGGATGTCCAAAGAGCCTAGAGTCCTACTACCAGGAAAGTGGGCGTTGTGGAAGAGATGAACTGCCTTCAGTCTGCTGGCTATATTACCAAAGAAGTGATTTTACAAAAGCTGATTTCTATTGTTCTGAGGCAAAAAATGTAGGTCAATTTTTTGCATGCTGGATGTTTTCTCACTCCATCCATGCAGCCTAGTGCTTCTGCTGTGCGTATACTTGTTTTTCTTAATGATTTAATTTATTAAACAGGGAACCCAGAGAAAAGCAATCATGGATTCCTTCATGGCGGCACAAAAATATTGCCTCCTTGTTACATGCCGTAGAAGGTTCTTACTGCAGTATTTTGGTGAAGAATGTCACACTTACTGTGGTATTTTTTTTATTTATAACATTTATTTCTTGTCTGTCCTTGACTGCTGGAATTGTCTTGTAGTGACATTGATTAATGCCGCATATCTTGATCTGCAGGCAATTGTGATAATTGCACAGCAGTGAAAAACGAGAGGGATTTGTCAAAAGAAGCCTTTTTTCTGCTGTCCTGCATCAAATCTTGCAGAGGACGCTGGGGCCTCAATTTACCTATTGATGTTCTCCGTGGATCACGAGTAAGTCTTTATCCTTTTTGCTTCAGCTTTCTACATTGGTGACATGTATTAGCTCCCTGTAGTTCATTTGATATCATGTATGTGTTGACAATTTTATCTCTGGGAATGACCATATGTGACAGAATGCACTTTCACGTTTACTGTAGCGGAAGATGAAAGAAGGTCATGGTCTTTGGAGGGGGCTCGAGGATAAACCCTCTTGGATGCCCTCGCTCCGGGTGGTTAACGCCCTATCTATTTTGGTCATGTTTTCTTTGTCAAGGGCGCGTTAGTTTCCTAGCAGCAGCAGCAGCTGCTGCAGAGTGTGTTGTGTGTGCTGTGTTGTATGGGTTCTTACCCCTATTTATTATCTTTTAATATAATGAAGCACAGCTCTCCTGCGTTTTCGAGAAGAAAAAACCGTTTACTGAAGTCATGGCATACCGTTAGCTTTCGAAGTCTCCACAATATTTTTACTTTAGAAGATCAAAATGATTGAACCATAGTGACAACTCACAAAGTTCCTGGGTTCACGGGGTCGAGATGGAGTATATGCTACTTGCAGAGAGTTTTTTTTTACACCGTGGTGTCGAAAATGACCCCGCACACCTGGGTCAGTGTCGACGTTTATGGGTCGAGGGTTGATGCCTTAGACCCTGTTTTATGTGACTATGGATTGAACAGTATTTTTTCTCAGAATTTACAATTTAGTGGTTACTAAATTGCTTTTTTCTGGGTAGATGGCAAATAGCAAATATTTTCTCATTTTGTAGGCCAAGAAGATTGTTGACAAAAATTATGATAAACTACAAATGCATGGGCGCGGTAAAGATTATTCGGCAAACTGGTGGAAAGCACTTGGTGGTCTCCTTATAGCACACGGTACTAATGTTGACCTCTCTATTTCATTCTGTTATTCTTGTAAGTTTTGTGAAGCAACACCTTTCTAAAATTGTTGATTCTGCCTGTGCACAGCCAATTTCGTTGCTGTTTGATTTTGTATGCAAGCAAATGACATATTTTGTATGCACCCTTTTTCTTTCCATAGAAGATATTCACAGCAGATATGACCATAATCAGTACACTGAATATGGTCATACTCTTAAGGCAATGCATTCTCATGTACATCTTCACCTGTTGAGCGCAAACTTCATGTCGATTATCGTTTTCAGGTCTTGAAACCTGTAAAGCTTAGAAAGTACACTCTGTTTTCAAGGCTAACATCTTTGTACCAACCTAAACAGTAAGCACATTCATGAACATCTCAGATATTGACTTCACACCTTAAAATTTGCTTGAATGTAAACCTGGTTTATTCTTCAAAATGAAATACTGTTACTTGATATATATCAACTTCTCCATAGTTACATTTCAGATAGCTTTGATGTAAACCAAGGTTTGAAGGCTGGCACAAACTTTCTTAAGAACAAAATCAGTGGAGCATCTGCCCTTCTCAAGTTTTTGTCTTTATTTTTACTTGATTTGTGGCTACACCAAGCTATCTGCATTTGGTTTCAATGAAATGCTTTTGCCATCCTTAAATTGTGCTAAAACTTATTTATTTTCTTCTTTTATCTATGCGCAGATTATTTGAAGGAGACTGTTCATGATACATTTAGATTTGTCAGGTGCTGTGTTGTGGTTTCCTTATGGATTTTGTAGTCATTGTATATGTTCCCTTTCTTCAGTCCTTTACACTTTCCAGAAATGCTTAAGGACAACCACCCCCTAACTAAAACAAAACGACAACGACATAGCCTTTTGTCCCAAGCAAGTTAGGGTAGGTTAGAGATGAAACCCAAAAGAGACATGAAAACAAAGAACACATAAATGGTACAAGAAAAAGATTACGGTTCAGGCACGTTAATTACTAGTCTCCAAGCGCTCCTATTCATAGCTAAATCCTTAGGGATATTCCACTCCTTAAGGTCTCTCTTAACCGACTCGTCCCAAGTCAGTTTAGGTCGACCTCTACCTCTCTTTACATTATCGACCCGCTTTAGAACCCCACTGCGCACCGGTGCCTCAGGAGGTCTCCGTTGGACATGGCCAAACCATCCCAACCAGTGTTGAATCAATTTTTCCAAACCACCCCCTAACTCAGTGTCTATATATTCAGTGTCAGTCCAAAAGGGGTCAAGTTTCTCTCTACTGCTGATAAAATGGATGGAACACAACTGGTATTTCAGCTGACTGCAGAGATGATTGAACTAGAGGAGCATGGTAGTGCACATCATAAAGAAGGCGGTGGTTTAAATCCTGTGCCAACATTAGAATCTGAAAAATTTTCTGAGGTAGGTTCATCAAAATACTATTTGTTAATCCCCATGCAGTCACCCACCTGGGAATTTCAGTTTTATGTTCTTTTGTGCCTGATTTAAATTTTTTGCAGGATGAATCAAAACTCTATTAAATGCTCCTGAATGTTAGGATGAAGCTTGCTCAAGATATTGGCACTGCTCCGTGAGTAAAAATTTGAACTACCGAAACGAGTTTATGGATACAGTTTCTTTAGCTATTTTATGTTAGAATTTGGAAAAGTTAGTGAATTGAATTTCTTTAATCCTGCTTGTTACAGGTATGCTATATGTGGTGATCAGACGATAAGAAACTTTGCAAAGATGAGACCTTCTACTGGAGCTAGACTTGCTAATATTGATGGTGTCAACCAGGTATAACTTTGAAAAGGTTGCTTAGAAAACTGTCTTTTGTTAATCCGAGTAGCATGCATCTCTGCAGTTCATCCAATTTTTTTTTTAAAATACAATATTCTGACCACTCTTTTCTGTATTGTACTTATATACTGATACTTCTGACGTTTTGTTTGCAGCATTTTATCTCACGTTTCAGTAGCATTTCATCCAAAATATCGCGCAATTGTCAAAGGAGTTAAACCTCCCATTGGATAATTCACCATTACCACCACCACCAACAAATCCAGCTGTAGAAAATATTGCTGGTATACCAAAACCTGTACAAAACAATCTTCCTGGGATCTTGGGTGATGCCAAGCTGACTGCATGGGAATTGTGGCATAAGCAGGAGTACTCATTCCTGAAAATTGCTGTTACTACAGTTTTCGTTTCCACTGACATATGATACTCAAGTTCACAGATTGATATGATTGTGTACTCTAGTATTTCCGCAGAGCAGTGCCAATAAAAGAGCAAACGGTTATTGCGTACATACTTGATGCTGCTCGAGAAGGATGTGAGATGGACTGGAGTAGGTTTTGCAGGGAGGTAGGGCTGACACCTGATATAGCCACCGCCATCCTTGCAATCTCAAAGGTTGGATCACGTGAGAAGCTGAAGCCAAGCAAAGAGGAGGTCCCAGAGAATGTAATTCTCCCTCATCACATAATCACCTTATTTCTATTTGTGATTAAACATAGTGTTGCTTTTCTCTGCAAACGAGAACATAATATTGCTTCTGAAAAAAATAGCCACTCTTTTTTTCGAGTAATAAAAAAAATAAAAAAATAGCCACTCTCATCAGGCATCAGCGCACATTTTGTTGTATGTTCACCCAAAGCAGCATGGATATCTAGTTTACTTTTGTTCAAAAAAAATTTATTTTACTTGGGAAAAATTGCTATATGACAATCACAGGTAACTTATGACATGATCAAGACATTCCTGACTATTGAGGGGCGTGGATTGTCAGAGCAAGTCTTCGGTAATGGTACTGCTGACGGGGTTCCTAGTAGAATAGCAGTCCCCGATATCTTCGTCCCATGCAAGTGAAGCTGGCAGAAATGATATGGGAGATAGTGTCCCAGCAGCAGAGGCCAGTGATTCAAGCCCTTCAGCAAAGAGAGGCCAGATTGATTCTGCTGAGGAGCCAGCAACAAAATTGCAGAGGATAGAATAGCATGGGGCTGAATCAACTGGCACGGCCACTGCCACTGAACAATCTGTGCTAGATCTGGTTGCGAGCTGCAATGGGGTAATGTACTTAAACATTTTTTTTTTCAAGCTTGATTGGAAATCCATGTTTGGGGACCCTCTGATGTTGAGCTGACTTGGTCACAAGTATGTGGACCCATGTGCATGCGAGGGCCAACATTTTAGTGACTCACTCTGACTTAAACGTCAGGATCTGCTTCCGTAGTCTGCCATTCCTGTGCTGACGAGTGGCATTGTTTCAGGTATCACTGGAGGATGTTGCCAAGCACTTCAAGGGATCCAAGAGAGAATTGGTCTTGGATATATTGGAGGGCCTTGAATCTGAATTCACAATCTACAAGAAAAACGGGAACTACTTTATCCTGTGACAAACTGAAGGGTTGCTGCATCCTATTTCCAGAAGCTTGCCGGCCTAGTCTGGGAAGGGGGACATGCCTCAGTTGTGTCAGTTGTGTGTATATATATAATATATGTGCTGGTAGTGACTTTAGATTGTGGTAACAAAGTTGTCAAGGCTGGTGTGCATGTGCTCATTTTTGGGGATTGGCCAGAACTAGGAGATGTACGAACGTGTGTTTGGTAGCACAATCTCCCTTCATCATCTCGTTTATGCGTATCTTGTCACTAGTTTATGTCTACTATTTCACTCTGCTCTTTTTCATTGAGTGCATGTGCAGATTTTTGGGGATTAGCCTCCTTTTGGAACGAAGGATTGGTGGAGAATGTTATAGGATCCGACTCTTGCAATTTTCCTACGTGGCTATTTTTTGAATGAAGTATCAAAGACTTAAGAATTCGCATAGAATTACCATGGAATTTTGTAATTCATAAGAATTTCAGAGTAAACTTTGCACGAGGATTAAGTTTCTTAGAAGCTAAACTTTGTTTGAAGTTGTGTCGTCTTGTACTTGCCGTTCTTTTGGCCTTCTTCTACTTAATGAAATGACAAGTGAAGTCGTGTTTGAAAAAGAAAACTTTGTTTGAACCTCTCCCCACATTATATTCAAATGCTCCATGTGGAAAAACTTGTTGCATTCTAAATAAATTATTGCAAATACCAACCACTCCGACCCTGCTCTTATATTTTTATGGTTTATTTACAATTATCACAAGAAACTCTAGTGAAATCACGAGATGCCTTGCAAGTGGCAAACAGAAGAAACCATAGCATATTCATGCCCTTGGAAAGCAGGTGAGCAATTGTCCCAAAAACAATTCGTGCCTCACGTGCCCGATGGGTACGCACAACACACAATGCTCTAGAGCTTTGTCCTTTTGACGTACTCGGCGCGACCGCACCGCACGAGGTTGAGCCGAGCAACCAATTACCACCGTCCCCCTTCCCTAAGCCAGGCCAGGCCAGACCAGACCAGACAGCCCAGTGGCAACTGGCTGGCTTGGCTCACTTCACTCGGCGGCCGCACCGGCACCGCACCAAACCGCAGTGCGCCGCCGCGATCAAAGCAAGCCCCAGGCCAACGCAACTGCCTCGAACGCGGCAACGGCAATCGGCAACCCGTAGGCACCGCCGCCGTGCAGCGAGTGAGATGATCAGCGGAGGGGCCGCGGCCGCCGGGAACCCCAGGAGGAGGAGGACGCGATGAAGACGCAGCCGCTGCTGCCGGCGGCGCTCAAGAGGCGGAGGAGCCCGCGCGTGGCGGTGCTGGCGCTCGTCCTCTGCTCCCTGCTCGTGCCCTTGGCCTTCCTCTTCGACCGCGCCCCCTCCGGTGGCGGTACGTACCCTACCCTTCCTCTCAATGCGCATTGGGTTGGGAGCGCGGGGGACCGCCGCCGCTCGGATCACCGCGTCTCCCGCCGGTGGATCTGGGGCTCCAGCTCCCTCCAGCGGTTGGTTGGTCTCCCGTTCGTCCGGTTATCGCGCGGCCGTGTTGATTAACCGCCCGCGTTTCGCCCTTTCGCGATTGGCTCCGGTTGGCTTACTATCCGATTGGTTTGTGCGTGTGCGATGCAGGGTACGTGACGACGGAGGAGCGGCACCGACAGGTACCCCCGCTGTTCCGAACCCTCTCTTTTGCCCGCCGTCGTTGTTGATGCTGATTGATTTGGACGTCACCATGTGCGAGCGGAGACGACAGCTCACTGATTTACACATTTTGTTTTTGACCCCCATGTTTTTTTTTCATCGCGTTGGATTCAGGAGGTTGTTCTGCCTAAGTTCGATCACGAGGAGAAGAGGCGTCATACTCCCACTGGCCCTGGCAGCAGAGAGCGACAGGTCTGTTGGTTGTTACTCTGATTGAAAGCGATTGTTTCCTTTGTGATTCTCTTTTTTTTTTTTTTTCGTTTGGAATGGAGGGACTTTATTGGGGGGCAGCGCAATGATGACTGTTAGTTATCACCTGTTTAACATCGATCAAGATGTTTGAAACTTTACCAACGCCTATGTGTTCTGCAATTAGAGGCTATGCTTTGTGGTTGGTTCCTCACCTGTTAGTGCTGTAGGGACAATTGTTTTCTACATGTTACAAAGGTTGATTCACTGTTCTTTCTGCATCAAGTACAAGTGAATACATCGCTCAAAATTTCTTAGCATGTGTGAAGGATGCTTCTGCAGTCAGTGAAAGTTTCATTTCTCTCAGGATGCGCCGGAGAAGAAGATCCCCAGAAGTAGTCCAGCAGTCATTCATCAACAAACACTGGAGAAGAACACCTCCAAAGGAAGTACAGGAGTCATTCATCACCAAACGCCGGAGAAGAATACCTCCAAAGGTATGTCATAGCCGTACAACGCCAAAAGTGCAAATGCCATTGCTGCTAATGCTAAAACATTGTTCATGCCGTGTCAATTTTAAGCTATGCCAGGGTCATTGGGGTTGTAGAAGGCTTCAATTATACCACAGTGAAAATTATGTGGACATCAATTCAGCTAGGGATGATTGCGGTAGGAAAGGTCGGTAACGGCGTTTTCTATATGAAAACAATTCCCGGTCAGTCAGAAACTCACCATATTTAAAATTAAACTATTTATGGCGACATCAGTGCGGTTTTGATTGCTGAAAGAAATTAGAAATCAAAAGTTCATTGAAGAAATCAAAAGTTTCAATACGGCAATGGTCGGAAACGTTGAAAATCGATGTCACTTTTGCGGGAAACGTTTCCTGGTAAACAGAATATTGTATTTCCTCTTCCGCCCCTAATTTTAGCCTTGCGGTAGATTTTTTCCTGATGTTCATGGCTCTTCAATCTTTCACCTGTCGGTGTGAAATTAAATTTCAGCTGTCAAGTTAATTTTTTCATTTCCTCCTCTTGGCTCCCTCTCTTTTCCAAGATTTACTTTAGAACCTACTATCAATTATTTTTACCCAACTATCGCTTTTTTTTCCAGATAGACAAGCCATCTGGCTTATGTTGACTATCATAAAGTTGTCTTTATCACTTGGTCAAATCTATTTATTATTGGTAGTTGGTCCTTATCATTTTTTTTGTGGGCATCTTTTTTTCATGTCTGTTGTAGTTATTTTGCCTTTTCTTACACCTGACTCAACAATGGCTAACATGCGCAGTTCTTCCGGCACCAAAAGCGGAACCATCAAAGGATGTGACGGATTCAAGTAAAGTCGCAAGAGTATGGATCTTTAGCTTTCAAAGTCCTACTGTGTTGTTTCAGAACTGCTACTTCATGTCATTTCACAATTCTGTTAGGGTTGTGTTGTAAGGGTCCATTGTTTCTATCTCTTTAATGGCCATCTATCAATTCTGTTCAGCACAAACGCCTAAGATCGTAGGTTAAATGATGCAAACATTTTGGATAATTTCCCATCATCACAAATAATCCAGTAAAGTAAAAGTTAAGCTTGTGTTATGATAATCTTGAGTACAATATAGTGCATCCATATACATTTTACTTTAAAGCATAACCTCGTGTTTTCTATCAGTGTTCTTTCTAGTTCCACCTGATCTTTTGCATCAGCCTGGGTTGTGCTGATGTTGGCCAAAACGCAACATGTCCTTTCAGGATACTAGCCAAGAAGGTGAAAAGGCTGATGAAGTGGAAAAGTCTAAGTCTTGTCAACTTGAATTTGGGAGTTATTGTCTCTGGTCCATTGAGCACAAAGAAATAATGAAAGATTATATAGTGAAAATGCTAAAAGATCAACTCTTTGTGGCACGCTCATACTATCCAAGCATTGCAAAGCTTCAAGGACAGGAAGCTCTGACTCAGGAAATGAAGCAAAACATACAAGACCATGAGAGGATTCTTAGTGTATCAACAGTTGATGCTGATCTACCATCCTTGTAAGAATCAAATTTTACTTCTTATGATCATAGTTCCATGTGCTGAAGTCTTAAAGCTGATTGTGTGATGACTATGTTACTAAGAACAAATTTTATTACATTGAATTTGCACGTCCTAGACTCCTATAAGTTAGGATGATCATGTTTTTCTTCTGAATGACCCCTAGGGAACATATTTTATGCCTTGAAAGAGACAAGGGGATTTAATTCAATGTAGGGATATTGTTTCCAATCATCAGTAGGGCTTTGTACTTTGATAATTTGAATGACAAGTTGTTTTGTGATTTCAGTATCAAAAGAAGGATGAAGCAGATGGAGCGAACAATAGTGAGAGCCAAATCTTGCACAGTAGATTGTAAGAATGTTGACAGGAAGCTTCGCCAGATACTTGATATGACCGAGGATGAAGCTCATTTTCATATGAAGCAGAGTGCATTCCTCTACAATCTCGGTGCCCAGACATTGCCGAAAAGTCATCATTGCCTTTCTATGAGGTTGACAGTAGAATACTTCAAATCATCTTCAATGGATTCTGATGATTCTCCTGGCAAGTTCAGTAGTCCAGAATACAGGCACTATGTTATACTATCTAGGAACGTTCTTGCGGCTTCTGTAGTGATCAACTCAACTGTGAGCAGTTGTAAGGTATTTGGCTGATATTTACAATGTTAATCTATACACTATCTTCTGAACTGGGCATCCCTAGCATATTTACTTGTCTTTTTGCAGGAGCCAGGACACCTTGCTTTTCATATCCTAACTGATGCTCAGAACTTCTATGTCATGAAACACTGGTTTGCCAGGAATTCATATAAAAATGCAGCTATCCAAGTCATAAATTACGAAGCCGTTATTTTGGAGAAACTTCCAAAGTATACTATCCGGCAGCTGTATTTGCCAGAGGAGTTCCGTGTTCTCATTAGGAGCATTAAGCAGCCTACTGAAAACACAAGAATGGAATATCTATCACTGTTCAGCTACTCACATTTCGTTATTCCAGAAATATTCAAGTATCTAAACAAGGTGGTTGTGTTGGATGACGATGTAGTTGTTCAACGTGATCTGTCTTTCTTGTGGAATATTGATATGGGAGACAAGGTAAATGGCGCCGTCGAATTTTGTGGTCTGAAACTGGGTGAAATGAAAAATGTCTTGGGTAAAACAGCATATGATCCCAAGTCGTGTGCATGGATGTCAGGGGTGAATTTGATTAATTTGGATAAATGGAGGGAGCATAATGTCACAGAGAACTATCTGTTGCTCATGAAAAAGGTTAGTATTATTCCAGGCCAGTAAATTCATGTCTAGAATGTTATAAAAAGGGGATGTTTGCATTAGGTTGTATGCCTTTCTATTTTTGCATGTTTACAGGCTTGAAAGAAATTTTTCAGTGCAACCAAATAGTTTGCTTTCTTTCATTTTTTGTTGAATTCTCTCCAATAGAACTTTGAAAGCAATGGTATCTTTTAGTGTATATTTCAGATATTTCTTCATATTGTTAGCTGGTTATTTATCTGATTCTTGTTTTGTTACAGTTCAAAGTCAAGGATGAGCTGTCCCTGCGAGCAGCAGCATTTCCTCTAAGCTTGCTATCCTTCCAACATCTAATATATCCCCTAGATAAAAAATTGGCCCTGGCTGGACTTGGATATGATTATGGAATTGATGAAGAGGTTGCACGGAGGTCTGCATCATTGCACTACAATGGCAACATGAAACCTTGGCTCGAATTAGGTATACCAGACTACAAGAAGTACTGGAAGAGGTTCCTTGTCCGAGGAGATCGATTTATGGACGAGTGCAACGTAAATCCGTGATGCATTTGGACCTGAAATCAGAACAATTGCGTAAATCTGTGACGCACGTGGACCTGAAATCAGAACAATTAGAATAGATGGCTACATCAGCTAGCCTTACTGAAGTTTGTGTCGGCAATTTGTGGAAGAGAACGGATTCTGGTGGTGGGGCCATGATTTTTTGAGTTGGATATTCCCAACATGAAAGTAGTAAACACAAAAATGTACACAGTAGTATGTATAAATTTGAGTAAATGCTGGAGACTGTGATCCATCGACCACCCTCTACTCTAGTGCCGCTCGCCCTTTCTAACAAATATTTCAAAATCAGTCGACTTCATCTTACAAAATCACAAATATTTCATAATCAGTCGACTTGATCTTACAAAAACTTCATGACATACAGACAAATATACATGCCAGAAAACAAGATAACAATGTCAATTGCGCTATAAAATTTGGATTTGGGATATAGAAAAGTGAATTATTGCACAAAATCCCTGCTAGTCCGTCTAGCTCCACAAACACAAACATATATTATGGTCTAATTTGCTAAGTACACCGATAGACCAGCCATAGGTAATATGACACTAGCATATACTTATTGTATCTCAAAATATTTGACACTTCAGCGCTATGAATGTGGACAAACTATTAGCTGAAGTGTTGACTAGTTTAGGACAAAGAGAGGTAGTCAACAAAAAGATAAGCTATTTGGCATGCTCTACTTATTTACTCCCTCTGTTCTAAATTGACTGTCATCGTTGGTATGCGTGTTATAAGTTTGACTCAATTTTTAAAAAATATGTGCAATATTTGTATCTCTAAATAAATTTATTAAAAAACTAGATTCAAAGATCTTTCTAATGATACTACTTATGTATTATAAATATTAATATTTTTTAATATAAGTAATTTTTTTCGGAAAGCACAAGCGACAGACATTTTAAAACAGAGGAAATATATCAGATACGGTAGGACATGATCGATGTGATGCCACCGGAAAAGACAGATGGAGGAGCTAATTATAATACTACTTGCGTTGATTAATTACTAGTACTAGTAATTTCTTAAGCGCAAACACAGCGGCCGCCCTATGCTTGATGATTGTTTGTTTTGGAAGCGAGTGTGACCGACGAGCTAGGTGGCACTGCAGGCTGAAGAGATAATATATATGGGCATTGTGCACTCTTCCAGGAATGGATTACAACGTCGTCTTATATTATGATGATGATGATGCCCTGGTAAACTACTGGTAATCTGGGGCATTTTATGCGATTATTCATGTCTTGTCATCTTGTAATGTCCTACTCATCCTTCTTTCGCAAAAAAAAAATGTCCTACTCATCCTTAATAATCAAGAAACATGCCGCGAATTGACTGCTGTCGAACTGTTTTGGAGTAGTCTTTTCCTTTAATTTGTATCTAAATTACATGCATTACTATAAAGTACATTACACTATTTCTAAATTTCACACTGCTTCTAGCCTTCTACCACTATTAAGTATAAAGTATGAAATTAAAAAATATAAAGTAAGCACATAATGGTTTATGCGAAGGGCGGCCCTAGTGCAAGCGGTAGAGCTTTATCGTCTGTGACCAAGAGGTCCAGGGTTCAAGCCCCAGCTCTGCACATTTGTGCAGGGATGGCTACTGGATATTTTTTCTTCCCCAGACCCCGCAGTGCGGGAGCCTAGGGCACTGGGTACATAATGGTTTATGCCACCATATGCACATGTATACATTATACCTTCTAACTGAAACACTATGCATAACAAGATTCTGACTCGTCCATAGGCATTGATTGATGGACTAGTACATATATACTGTATAAAGAAAGAACTGCGAGGGAGAAATTTGAGTTAATAACTTGGGTGTCGAGGTGCAAAGCTGCGCACTTTCAGTGGTTAATCAGTTTCGGTGGTTTCAGCATTCAGAAGCAGTTTCGGAACTAACTGCCACGTTTTGGGGACTATAATAGTACTACTGGCGCGTACTGGCGGCACTGGACAGATGGTATGCTCTGGACTTCGAAGACTCTTTGCTCTCATCATAGAGCTTCACAAGGTGGTTGTTAGGAACCACCCCCCTCCCCCCCCCCCACCCCAAAAAAAAATCATGACAAAATAATAAGAGATTAGGTTCTGGAAGCTCTCCAATGTGCCGAGAGATTCCTCCTTACCAACCAGTCGATTAACATTTTGTTCTCTCATGGAAGTCTGCTTAGTAGTGATTGAGACGCCTATATATTTCTTTCGTTCGTTTCCTGCGTCTCTGCAGACGAGTTGAAGCTTGAAACAGTGTATACCTGCAGCTCCAGCGCACCATGACAACCAAGGTTAGTTGTAATACCTTACCAATTACCTTGTTAACACACATTGATTTTGAATAGAAAAGTTTGCATTAGCAGTGTGTATAGCTTTTAATTTCTGAAACTTTTTGGTTTCGCCTTTGATTACTACTAGGATTCTACCCTGATCATTGAAGTAGACCTCCAGTGCGAGAAATGTTACAAGAAGATTCAGAAAGTTCTCTGCAAACTCCAGAGTATGAAACAATCCTGTGTGCAAATCAGTCAAGTCAATTTCATTTCACTTCAGGCCATGGCTTCATTAGTTTGGTTCTTTTTGTCTCCTCTTTGGATGTGGATTGGACTTTGCATGCATGTAACGTCTTTCAGCCAAGGAGAACATCAAGAAGATTGACTACGAGAACACCAAGAACAAGGTCACCGTCGTCGGTGGGTTCGACCCCAAGAAGCTGTCCAAGATACTGAGATGCAAGGCCTGCGACGTCATCAAGGACATCACCATCGTCGAGAAGAAGCCGGACGAGAAGAAGCCGGAAGAGAAGAAGAAGCCGGAGGAGAAGAAACCGGAAGAGAAGAAGAAGCCAGAGGAGAAGAAGCCTGAAGAGAAGAAAAAGCCCGAGGAGAAGAAGCCCGAGGAGAAGAAGTCGGAAGAGAAGAAGAAGCCCGAGGAGAAGCCGAAGCCTGCCGCGGTGCCGCCGTCAACGACGGTGAACCTGCAGTTCACGAACATGTGCGGCATCTGCTACCCGTGGCCGTGCAGCGACCCGACACACTGGGGCGGCTTCCACCACCCGCACCAGCTGCCTCAGTGGCCGCCGTGCGGAGGGATGGCTCCGGTGCCGGCGCCTGCCCCGCCGGTCCACAACCACCCGCAGCCGCCCTGCGGCGGTGGCCCTCAGAAATGGGCGCAGTGCGGCGGCCCTCCGTTCTGCGGAGGGTGCGCGTGGTGCCACGGCGGCGGCGGTAGCATGAACTGCTGGGAGCCGCCGCAGCAGCAGCCGATGTGCTGCCCTGGGCCGTCGCTGTGCAGAGGGTGCAACGGGTGCAAGATCGTGCGTGAGACCAAGTTTAGCTACGAAGAGTACCCTTCCAATCCATGTGCCATCATGTGATCATCTTATACTCCTACTACTTGTGTTGTGCTGTTCAATCTTACACTAATTAGCTTGATCTCTGAGTTTTGGTAAAACAGTAGCAGTGTAAGAAATATTTTTCCTGCAAAGAAAAGGTTCTTCTTTTGTTGTGGCAATTTTACTTTCCATTTATCCATAGTCAATCATTCAGTGGAGGGGCGGGCCAAAGGGCACAGAGGCTATTTGGCGCACGCGCCCCGTTACGGCTGCTAGCGCACGGATGCTGCTTATAGGAGGTACGACTATTCCCGTCCGTATCCTTTCCTTTTCTGTTTTGTTTTTGTCATTTCTCTTGTCCAGACCCGTCTGTGGGGTGGGGGATTTAAAATAATTCAAATAGTGCGGTGGTTCCTTTTTCCCATTCTCTCCGCGATCGTTCCCTATTTTTCTCGCACTCAACGCGCCGTTGGAATCCCCCATCGCACCGGCGATTTTTCGACGGCGGCGCCCATCGATTCGCCATCAACGTTGAGGGCCAGGCCTCGTCGGCACCGGAGAGCAGCCGGTAGCTCCAGTCCACGTGGAGGTGAAGTGAAGGTAGGCCATCGTTCGTATCGGCTTTGATTTCGAGGACGATCCGCCTTCGCGGTCTCGATTCGTGGTGGATTCGGATGTTGATTTGAGGGGGGATTCAATTTTTTAGGAGAAAGCGGATCCCTTGTGTTGGTCGAGATCTGGCGCCTACAGCTTGCGTGGCGGGGGTTCCTGCCGCTCCGAGGACGTGGACGCTATCACCGGCGATGACCTCCAATGATTCCAACTCCTACAGGTACAAGCCTCCGCTATTATGCCACGCCGACGGCTTTCCCTGTCATTCCCCTGTTCGACATGGCAGTTTTTAGGGTTACGCACTTGCAAGTTCATGACGATACAGAGAGGCATCTGCTAGTTCCTAGCGATTTGAGTTGATACTTCATCCCGCAAATTGTCTCTGGTTTTCGCATGCTAGTAGAGATTGTGGTGTTCGTGGCATGATGCCATCCTTCTAAAAATAGCAAACTATCTCATGCATTCGATTATGCAAAAAAATATTGCTCAGATCCTCTAATCTGTATCCATTTAGCTCAGATCCACAGTGTTTTTAGTGTTCATAGTGGTTTTTAATTTTTTGATATTCTAGTTTCAGTTTTAGATCAAAGCCTTTGACTGCTGCCCATTTATTTGAGCATGACTTTGGCTCCATAAATCCAGTCTCCTGTAGTATTTCTTAATCCTAGGAGGGGTTTCCTCACTTTTTTTGCTACTGCTGTTACTTGAGTTGGATCAGTCATAACTCTGAACTTTGGTATGGTGAATGAGTGAATGTAACTTGTTGTCTTAAACAAATGATGAATGTACTCCACCGGCTGGTGTGTTAGAGTTTAACATATCGTAGCAGCAAAAGGTAGATCACATGTCAAGTAGGCATAGTGACCTTATGTTTTGGGCATTACATTTGGATGATCCTATCAAGCTATCACTATACTATGCTTTTTGGACTTTTTACAGATATGTAACTATGTGGTCGTTAGGGGACAGGAGTACCATAAACCCCCTTATTTTTTAATGTCTTCTAATGCTTATTTTTTGTGAGCATTTTATACCCAAATTTTGTTGGTTATGGTTGTGATCAAATTGTTAATACGCTTGATATTCGAATCTGGTTTAGCGTCAGGATCTGTTGTGTAGAGATTGACCTCAAACAAGTGCTATTCATGTCAGGCTTGAACTATTTGCTAGCTCCTGAAGGGTTTAGGTTTGTATATTTCAGGGGAGTTTTGGCCGAGGCGAAAACCCCTGGCCCATCTCTCTACACCCGCCGATGATTGCCGGTCTCTCGAGCGAATGCACAGCCGATGACGAATATGTCTAAACAATTGCTCAGACCTCTAAATAATCAACTCATCCTATGTTTTGAAATCAAAAGTCATCCCAACAATGCAGCAACCCATGATGACAACGGACAACACCTCTAACAATTGCTCTCATCCTCAACCTCAAACGTCTAATCAAGTCACCCTCTATGTCTTTCAAATCTAAGTCAGGGGAACAATGTCTTCAAAGAACCAACCTCAACAAAGAGGTCCACGTCATCACATTGGTGCAATGCTATGGCTTTTTATATTCCCACTTTTGCCATTTTTTTTCTTTTGTTTTGATTTCGATATGCTCATTGGGCTATTTATTTTTCTCTGGATAAATTTCTTCTTAGAATTTCTTACAATGTAGATAGCTTACAATGTACAAAATTTTTAGAACTTTACTAATGCATTAGTGGTCTTTATTTTTTTGTTGTTTACATTTTACAATGACAACATTATTTTTATGATGACATCATGATCCCCCCATGTCAATACCAATATTCTAATGTGAATGAAGGGTTTCTACTTTAGTTGAATATTTCTAAGTTATACTTAAACATATAAAGATAATTTTGTTATCACTTTTCAGAATGTCTTTTCTTATATTCAGCTGCACTTACATTTTTCCTTTGGGGAGACAATATGTTAGTTAATTTCACATATACAAGGAAGATAAGTATTAGGCGCATGCATCCAGGCAACAAATGACAGAACTTAAGTAAAAGCCTTCCCAAAAGTATATGTGGAGAGAAAGAGTGATGACTACATCTCTTTTTTTGCTAGTGTATGAATTAGGTACAGTGATGTTAAAAGTGCAAAAATCATGGAATTTTGCAATGGTAATAGTTAATGGAATACTTGTATAGAAAATGTTGATATTGTTTTTTACTTTTTTGTTTTCCATTCATGTGAAATATAATCTTATATTGCTCTTTACTTTTTTTGACAAAGTTTTAGCCCAGCATCAATTGTTCCAAGTATAGACATTTTGTGCAGATTCAAACTAAGGTCCAAAAAGCCGTTGTGAGGTCATGTGGGTTCGACAGCGGATTCAAGCGGGCTGACAGGATGAGTGACGGTCCCAACGAACCTGCCGTCTGTGTGTGATCCGGTGGCTGCAGGCAGTACCAGGATGAAGCAATTAGCACCGAGATCTGGCAGCAGCTGTGGTAAGCTCATCCACGCCGACGTCCTTGAATACCTCCAGCTCCTCTAGGTACAGGTCGCGTGCCTCGTCCTCTTGGGCTTGCCCATTCTTCTCTGTTGCTCTCTGTAAATATATTTCATTGATTGATGGATGTGGGACAGCTGTGGGGGCATGTAGATTTTTGGAGCAGCAGGCATGAGAATGTGTGGCTGCTATATATGATTTTTGGGGATTTAACCTTTTAGGGAGATTAACTTAGATTAGAATTTCTTATGCTCATGATTGGTGGATTGAACTTTTTATTATTGTTCTATGTTGCTCTCATTGGTTTTTAGCACTTATGTGAGAATATATATATGCAAAAAGGGAAAATAAAATTGTACTGGACTAACATATTTTTGCCATAGTATCCAGTTGGTTCTAAAAGCTATGTCTGTAGGTTGTAGCTTTGGCCTCCCCTAAATATAATCTCCACAGACTAGGAGCAATTACTTTTTCCACCACGTTGAAGCAATTACTCAAGAGAAAAACCATGAACACTTTTATTCTCAACATTTCATAATGATGTGCACATGTCTATGGATCACTGCATCAAAGACATTATGACCTTATACGAATTTTTAATTATGACAACTCCATCAAATCTTTTTAATAGGAGGAAGCAAAAATATTACGAGAGAGTTTGTCATATTATTTACTCACCGCCCAAGCAATGAAAAAATTGATTCTCTGCTCCATATTAAGACAATGTTATCAATACGGGTGAGTTCTTTTTTTCAACACAGTAACAAGTTTTGTACCTACAAGTATAAAATTTTTAATGTCATAGTTTAAAGTTTAAAATTTCTAAGTGTAAGTTTTTCAATCTAGCAGTGTAAAGTTTATAATGTGACAGTTCAAAATATTATAATTTTTGAGTGTAAAGTTTTGGACCTATCAATATAAAGTTTATATTGTGATAGATCAACGTATTTGAATCTAGCAGTACAAAGATTACAATGTGTTAGTTCAAAGTTTTAAAAATTTTAAGTTTAAATCTTCGAATCTTGCAATAGAAAGTTTAATGTTATAATCCAAAGTTTTCAACCTAGCAGTACAAAGTTTGTAATCTCATAGTTGAAAGTTTATAAATTCTGAGTGTAAAGTTTTCAACCTAGCACTATAGAGTTTATAATCTGCAGTATGAAGTTTGAACCTAGTGGTACAAAGTTAGTAATACCATAGTTCAAATTTTTATTAATTCTAAGTGTAAGTTTTTTAACCTAAGCGTAGAAAGTTTGTAATGTGATGATTCAAAGCTTTTTAACCATGTAGCACAACATTTTTAATGTGATAATTTAATGTTTTATAATTTCTAAATGTAAAGTTTTAAACCTAGCATTACAAAGCTTATAATGTTATAGTGTAAAGTTTTCAACCTAGAAGTATAAATTTTTGCAATGTCCAGTGTAAAGTTTTGAACCGAGCTGTAAAAAGTTTGTAACATCACATTTGAAAGTTTTAAATTTAGAGTGTAAAGTTTTGAACCTAATAGTAAAGGGTTTTTAATATCATAGTTGAAAGTTTTTAAATTCTAAGTATCAAGTTCTGAACCTAAGTTTTGTACCTAGAAATATGATTTTTGTAATGTCACAATTAAGTTTATAAATTTTGAGTTTAAAATTTTTTAGCATCATTCTGAGTTTAAAGTTCTTGAATCTAGCAGTTTAAAGTTTTTAATGTGACATTTTTAATTATTATATTTTTTGGGTGTAAAGTTTTGGAGCTATTTGGTACAAAATTTTTCATATGATAATTCGAACTTTTATAAATTCTAAGTAGAAAGGTTTGAACCTAGAAATACAGAGTTTATAATGTGATAGCTCAAAGTTTTGAATCTAGCGGTAAAAATTTGTATTATCATGATTCAAAGTTTTTAAATTTTGAGTGTAAAGTTTGTAATATGATAGTTTAAAGTTTATTAATTATGTGATAGATCCAAGAAAGGAATCTAGCAATACAAAGTTTGTACAGTGATAGTTCAAAGTTTATTAATTCTGAGGGTAAAGTTTTTGAACTTGGTAGTATAGAGTTTATAATGTGATAGTTTAAAGATTTTGAACCTAACCATACAAAGTTTATAATGTCATAGTTGAAAGTTCATACATTGTTAGTGTATAGTTTTGAACTTAGCAGTACAAAGTTTATAGTGTGATAGCTTAAAGTTTTGAACCTAGCTGTACAAAGTTTGTATTTTTGTGATTCAAAGTTTTTTAAATCCCTAGTGTAAAGTTTTGAACCCGAGCAAGCATTTGTATGCTCCATGCTAGTAACACGAACAGAGACATCGCTTTCCCACAAAACTTTTTTAAGACAATGTAACTTTCTATGCTTAAACTTTCCATCGGCAAACGAGTGTTTTGAGATGTCCCCTAGCCTTATCATGCTTTCAGATTCATTTCTATAGCAATGTCAGCAAGAAAACTACCGTGTTTTCTCTTCTAATATAGCTTTCATGATCAACTAGTACTTTTAGTTTAGTATTCACTTAGTTGTAATAAGAGAGAGCTAGAATCGCTGCTTACTAATCTGCTCTGCCATTCAATCCTCATATGCATAAGTATGGTGCTATTTAAACATCACAGATTCTTTTTCCTTCATGCTTTGCAAGATTACTCTTACTGCCGTTGCTTCTTTATACGATATTTGTAACTTGTCAAATGTATGAATGACTTAGCTCTATCTAACCATTTTTTTCTGTTTCCTAGGATAAAATGGTACTTTGGTAATAATGGTACATCTAAAAAAAGATACCATACAAGGTTCAAGACTATCCATGCCCTTCTTTAATATGCTCGGTTGTTCATCCCTCATTTGCATAGGCATGGTGCCATTTAAACACTACTTCTTAATCAGTTAATTTTTGCTTTGCAACATTGCTTCTGTTGGCACAGATTCTTTTAGGATATTTGTAACGAGTTCATTCTACTAATGGCTTAGCCCCATCGAAACATTTTCATTTTATGTTTCCTAGGATTAAATGATACTTAGGTAGTCATGGTGGAACTAAGAAAATATATACCATACTAAGGTCGTAGCTATCCCATGCCCTTCTATAATTGACGATTCTATTGAGCACCATTTAGGGGACTGCCTTGGAGATTTTAGTTCTCAGTCTGCACCTGAAGTGTTATCCTTTTTAGAATGCTAACTATTGCTTCCATGTCTCATCATGCTCTATTGCTTCCATGTCTCATCATGCTTTTCGGATTTGTGTCTATAGCTTTAGTTGTACGTGATGTCAGCAAGGCAGCTAGCATGTTTTCTTTTCTCATATAGCTTTCATGATCAACTTTTACTTTTAGGTTATTTATTCACTTAATTATAATAAGAGAGACCTAGAATCACTGCTTACTAATCTGCTCTGCCATTTGATCCTCACATGCATAGTTGTAGTGCTATTTAAACACCACATATTATTTTCCTTCATTCTTTGCAAGATTCCTATTATTACCATGATTTTGTATTTTTCCAGTCATTGTGGCCCACTTATGTGCCACTGACCACATTGTGCATTGTTGCCCCGGCCTTGTTGTAGTTTTGGGCACAAACATCCGAGACTCACAAAGTCCTAACTATGCAAAAGAGATGTGCTCCTTCTGTTACTGTTGGTAATGGTAGAATCCTACTTGGAGAGTTTTTTAGTGTTTAGTTTTTAAGGTTTTCCTTTGTTCAAAAAATTAATTAACTATGTAACAGAGTCATCTATTTTACATGATGCTGTTGTGAATAAAAAAATTAGATCATCAAGCAATTTGACTCCCATCTCTCCCTCTCGTAGGCGTTCTTTGAGGTGTTAGGGCTTCCTTCCCTGGCTACACATGGTGGCTGCACTAGGGGATCGATCCTGTGGTGTGTTCATTACTTTTAGGTTTGTAGTATCTGCTTAGATGCACATTGCTGCTGCTGATTTCAATTCTATTAACCTTGTTGCTATTTGTTGTAGCAACGTATCAAGATTGCCATCATAATTCTTCCTGTGCTCTTCAAGGTACAACCCCTAACATTCCTTACGGCCATCATGATGCTTCCTGTGCTCCTCGAGTATAGCCCCTAACATTCCTTAGGGCCATCATGATGCTTCCTGTGCTCCGCGAATATAGCCCCTAACATTTCCTTACGATTTTCCAACCCATCTCTCCTAATTGTGTTCATGTGAAGTATTAAGATTGAGTACTAAAACATCCTTCAATCTAGCAATACAAATTCAAATGTTCTGGTTAGGCAAGACAAACAATGATCTTTGTTTTCTCGTTGTCATAATTTCTGGATTGAGAGATCATTAAGGTCAACCTGGATATACCAACTTCCTTCCCTAACCAGATCATTATTATCTTCGTACGCTTTTGTCCATGCTTACGGTTGTTCACCCTTTCAAGTTGCTTTTACTACATCATTTATAACGATGTACAATTACCATATGTGCAGCTGTGGTGTAGAAGGTGACCGAAGTGCAGTGACAGTGGTGCAGCGCGTGCTGCAATAGGACATGACACCGCAATCACCACACGGGATCATCCTTTGACTCTTCTCTCTCACTTGCTTTCAGTACATGGTCTCTAGTTCATCTAATTGATATTGAATCCATGCATCTGTACAATGATTTTTGTTCTCGTGATTTATGCAGGTTGCTGACTGCCATCATTTTGGCAGAAAAAATGCCATCTGAATTCCTTATTTTGATCTCTACTCTAAAATCTTACCCATATAGCTCTGTATTATATTAATTGATAAATAGTGATGGCTCCGTATTAAAAATCTTGTATTAGAGAATTTTATTGATCGATCCCGTAGCCATAATGTTTACTTAATTCTTCTGTCAAAATGTTCTTTTGTTTAGGTGATTGGCAGCAGAGCCCCGTTCAAACTTTCAAAAATACCATCTTTCGAAGTTCTTATCAATTCCACTGTTTTACTTCAGCAACATGTCCACTCTCGTACAAAAAGATGTAAGTTTAAACTTCCCACTTGTGAGCTTGTTCTGTCCTGTGATAGATCAGTCGACCAAATTAGTAGCTTACTCATGGCACTAGCAAAATTCAGATATTCGAAGCCTGTGGCCCGATGGCAACCTCGGTCTTCTCACTTGAGAGCTCCAGCTCAGGGTTTCCATTCAGCAACCAAGGAGATGTGTTCCAGCTGTTCGTTCCAAACGGCAACAGCCAGCACAAACTTGCTAGTAAGCCAATTCATTTCATTATCTATTTAATTAGCTTACTAAAATAATCAAATCACTGAAAATCCTAAGTTCCTAACTTAGCTTTGCTTTACTTCTTTTGTTTTGAATTTTCAGCAAAGAAGCTACCTGGAGGAGGACCTCCAAATTGTTCTCCACATGGACAACAATGGATAGAGTCAAGAGAACAAGGTTTCAGCTTTAGCACAGAGCTTTTACCGTTGCTAAATAAAACAGTAGAAAATCTTAAATATTTTATTGAATCTTGTTCATTTTTGCTGATACACCATACTTGAATTACTGCTCACAAATAGATCAGTTACAAGGCCACATGAAAATAGAGTTCTGATAATCGGCATAGACGAAACACCGGCCAATGGAGCGATCTGTACATTGCAAAGTCTCTATATTTAAAATTTCATGGATCACTGCACATGCGTGCCACATGGCGTGCCCTGCACTAGTGTGTTTTATATATATTAGCTAATTGCAAAGTCATATATATCTATCCTGATAACCTTACATGTTTTTATGAACTAGTTTTTATTTTTTGCTACATTGGTTGAATTAATAATTCCTTTATATTGTATTACCGAAAGAGAAAAAACTGGATTCTGTATAAAGAATTATGGAAGAGAAAAAACATGTATTTTTTCTATTTTTTCCTGACAACTGTTGTTTTATATTATGAGAATTTTAAAAATATTTACTTTCACTTCCATATGGATGTGAAACCATCCTCCCGCTCTTTTTTTTTACCCACAAACCCGTTGTTCCGAAAGAGAAAATTAAAACTCGTAGAAATTATATTTGGCCCGTTGAAAAAAAAGTTAGAGAGAACCCAAACAACTATATAGGCTGTACAGAAGAAAATAGGCCTGTGAATGAAGCTAGACAGGGAAACCTATACCGCAACGAGCGTCCGTACAAACTGCGTGCCGGCATCGGTTGGAGGGCGCGTGCGTCAGTATCTTTTCTGGCGCGCGTGCGCCGTGCAGTCACTCCCGCCAAAGGGTAGTTCAGAAGGGCGGCTATCCCTAAAGCTGGCTCAAACAAAGTCGCAAAAAAAAAATCTGGCCCAAACAAAAAATTGGCACTCTACAGAAGTCTGGCCCAACAAAAACAGGCCACTTGGGCAGCAGCAGCCCAACGGCCCAGGCGGCCGAAGCCCCCGACTCCCGAGCGCCGTCCGCCCGTCCGGCCACTCTACGAGACGGCGACTCCTGCGCCGCGCCGCCAGGCGACAGGCGAGCGCGGACGCCGAGCGACATCGGCATCTCCGCGCCGCGCCAAGTGCCCATTCCCGATTTCGCCCTGAGACGCCGCGCGCCCTGTCCTGTCTGACAGTTCGCGACTCTGAGTCCGCCCTGCGCTGCTTCTCCGGCTCTTCCCCACGCACTGGTCCGATGGAATCCGACGCCGAGGAGGAGGCGGCCGCAACCCCGGCGGCACCAGGCGCTGGGCGGCTGAAGGGGAGCCCGAAGCTTACTGTTGAACCGGACATGCGGGAGATGGCGAAGACGGCCGCGTGGAGCGTTAGTTCCTGCAAGGCCGGCAACGGCGTCGCGGCCCTGCGAGACGACAACCTCGACACCTACTGGCAGTCAGTGTCATCACCGTTTTTCCCCCGTTGTTGAATTTTCAGTTAATGAAGCTAGAAGGTCAGAGATAGTTCTGCGATTTTGGTCTCAGGTCTGATGGGGCGCAGCCGCACCTGGTGAACATCCAGTTCCAGAAGAAGGTGCAGCTGCAGGTGCCTGCTTGCTTCAGTGGAGAGAGATGCTATTCCCTTTACCTTGTGATTCGATGGTTTTGAGATTAATTAATTGGTTCTATGTTGCGCGCCAGCTTCTTGTGCTTTACGTGGATTTCAAGCTCGACGAGAGTTACACACCGGGCAAGATCTCCATCAGAGCCGGGGATGGCTTCCACAACCTCAAGGTACGCCTGTTCTCCACGGGATATCGTTTGAACGATGTTCAGAAGCTTTGTCGGCGGTAGTAGATTTAAGCAAGATCTTACATGTTGATTCGTCCGAGTTGACTAGGACACAGAGTCTGATTATCAAAGCCTGTGAAATAATCATTCTGAGGCTAAACTTGAACTGATTTTATACACTGTAAGTCTGTAACTAGACTGTTTTTCTGTCTTTTCGTGCCTTCCTAGAATTGATACAGTTAATATGACCTGGCATTTGCTGAGAGAATTGCTTTTGCATTGCAAATACTGCCGGACTGAACTAGTCGTTTGAAAATTTAAATGTTGAGCTTACTAACTGGCAATTTTGCCATCACTTGAATATTCGCAATAACATCTCTCATGATTCCAGGAGATTAAAACTGTGGAACTTGCAAAGCCAGTTGGATGGGTCCATATATCATTATCCGGGGCGGATCCACGGTATGCATTTTAACTTGCAGATGAATGTTTCCTCCCCAGAATTATGAGTATATACTCCATTTATACATACAAATGGGCAGACTTAAGCTGACAGCCTCGGTTTGTTGTTTCACTGATAATCCTAATGTTGTTCCTATTGTTTGAATCTACGTATGTGTTGAGTTTGAAAAGAATTGGATATTCTGTCAGGTCTGTCATCAGATACTGACACATTTGAGGCAGATAATACTGCATCTATAATCTCACCATTAAAGAATAAAGTATTTTATCTATTGATTTCTTGAAGAATTTTGCCATCATAGTAATTTAGGAAGTGAAACTATTTTGAATCGTTAGCGCAAGGGACACTTTGTTTAAACCTTGTACTACTTGATTTTACTTCTGTAATGTAGACAGATTATATCACTGTCTTTTTGGGTTTGTGTATGCAGAGAAACGTTCATTCGCACATTTATGCTCCAAATTGCGGTTTTATCCAACCATCTGAATGGGAGGGATACTCATCTCCGACAGATCAAGATCTATGGGCCAAGACCGTAAGTTGGATATGCCTTGCATATTATTATTATTATTTTTTTTATGTACATATAAGTTTATGTACAATTAAAATCTTGATTTTCTTGTTTCAGGAATCCTGTTCCCCACCAGCCGTTTCATTTCACTTCCAGGGAGTTCATCACGTACTCTACTATTAGATGACAGTGGGTGAGCAATCAAGAGAAGGAAACACTGAGGATCGGCTCTGGATGATCGCGGCGCTGTAGTACCTTCGATGCCAAACAGAATAACTATGCAGCCGCATTTTTACAACAGATCTGATGAAAGTCAAAAAGAATCTTATTTAAGTAAAACAAAAATGATGCAGGAACAGGAAGTGCTTTTTTTCTTGTTAATTGTCTCGTTCCCGTTTGTTTTCCTTCCCTTCTATTGTGTGTTATGCTTTGAGTTGTCATATTATATGGGCCGAAAGTCGATGTGGTCTTTGATGCTATTGCAAATTCTTGGCCTAACTTGCGTTATCAGTGAGGAAGGTCTCGGCCGTGTCGTGCGGCCGCTTGAAGATTCAGTAGATTGGCAAAGGAAAGGTCCATTTTCAGGTCAACTGTTCCAGTAATAATCTCCTTGTACAATGCACGCGTGGCATGAGCCAGCTGACGAGGACGCGCGCGCGCGGCGGGCATCAGAGCAGATCTGTGCCTGCCTGCGAATAAATGAAGAATGCGCGTGTGTGGTTGCTGCGATGCAGAACTAATCTGATGGTGGCCCGGCCCCGGCCCCGGCCGGCCTCCGCGACGACGGATCATCCAGCACCGTAGGGCCGTACCGTCCACCCGTCGCACCCGCCCGTCTGATACCGTACGTCCCCATCCGTAGAGCTGTACGTACGTGACCAGTAACAGAAGAGAAAGCGTCTCCATTCCCTCCCAGGCCGCCACTTCAATTCCCGCCGGCGCACTTAGTGCGACCGATCCATCGAATACATCTTGTTCCAATCGGCCCGGCCGGGGCGCTCATGCGTGGTGATCAGTTGGTGACGTCCGCCTCCTTTTTTTTTTTTTTTTGTTTTGTTCAGTACAGTACAGTAGCCAGTACGCAGAGCGATCGACACTGCCTGCCTGCCACCTGAAAATCCCGTACTACTCTGACGTATATCTTCAGGTCAGGTTCAGGTTGGCCAATGCAATGGGCAGCGGATCGGAAGAAGGAAAACGGCCATTGACACGAGCATGCACCGGCCCCGCGCGCGCTGATGACATGCCAGTACAACCATTTCATTTGCATCCATGCCCATGCTCGACCGCCCGCGCTCTCTCTAGCTACCTAACCTGACGGCGAAGCTAGCTAGAAGAAGCCCCGCTAGATCGATGCGCTTGCATACTTGAGGTGGACCTGCAGCTAGGACGACGCTGTACACTGCTCATGTACACACGATCAAACGAAATGTTATAGGAATTCCAACGTCAATTTAGCGAACTAAACGATGACCTAGTTGCAACTGCTAGCAGTGGCCGTGGCCAGCATGCTGGCCAGGCCATGTACAGTACGCTGTCAGTTACTACGCCGGTGACGGTGAACGAGGTCTGTACGGTTTCGGTGCCTCCTTCTGTAGTCCGTCGCTAGAGTAAAAGTCGTTTTTTGAACTAATGTTAGCTGATGATTTGTACCGCTGATAAGTTATCAGGTTGATGCTATCTTTGTCGTACTAAATTTAAACCAACGGTATGCAAATAGTACTGTACCTAGGCCTTGTTGTTTAAATGCTAAAATTTTTTAACTTTGCTACTGCAACACTTTCGTTTGTATTTGACAATTGTTCAATTATGGACTACCTGGGTTCGAAAGATTCGTCTTGTAATTTACAACCAAATTGTGTAATTAATTATTTTTTACATATATTTAATGCTCCATACAAGTGTCTAAACATTGATGTAATGGAGAGAGTAAAAAAACTTAAAATTTAGGGTGCATCTAAACAAGGCGCGCCTAATCTAGATAAAATTACTACAGTACCTTTTTAACTTTCACCTTCCTGGTCTGTTCCTGTACAAACAACGGACGAACAATTAGCAGCTCTTCTTCTTTCTTTGAAGCTCATGCTACTAGAGCAACTGTTTTACTGTAACCAGTTCTGTTACCAGAGTGAAATGAAGTAGCTCAAGTGGTGAAGAAATAAACTCATGGAGGAAGAACTGAGGTAAACGAAGGCACCCACCACAGCATCGAATCATTCACCGCACAGAGGCAAAATTATTTGCATATCTTTCACTTTCCTTTCTTTGTATTATATTATAATAACACTGTCCACTACAATAGATTCATTCGACCGAAGCAAAAGTAAAATCAAAGGATAAAAAAAAGAAAAAGGTAAAATTAGAAAACATCTTTGTGACTAGTGAGCTGCATCTGCATCTCTGCTGAAGACTGAAGCGAGGAGTGGGGGACCGGATCGTGAGGCGACCTTCCCACCCCACACACACCCCCAACCCCGCCTCTCCTCCCAATATTGACAACAGCTCGGTTCAGCGTCAGCAGGCTGTGGAGACAAACACAGTGGCCCTCCTTCAATCACACCCCCGACACTGAGACTGGGACTGGTTTGTTTCTTATACTGCTATAATAATCCTGTGAGATTTGTTTTCTTTTTACAAACACTGGACCAGCTGGTCTGGTCCTCCTCTCCAAGCCTGTCTGTCACGTCTGTTTTGGCTTTGCAATGGCTGTTTGCATCCAGCAAGCAGAGCACCAGTACTGTAGTAGTCCGGTGTTACATGTGGTGGTGGTGGTGGTGGTACCTTCTTGTTGTGGTTGGTAAGCATCACACCTAGTGCTATCAGAGTGTATATGAACCAGTGGCTGTTGTAGCAGTAGCTGCATCATGGACATGAAGCTAGCTAGGTAGTATATTACATCAATGCTGGTCGGTGGTAATAGTAAGTACTAATGGTAGGTAGTAGTAATTAGTGAGTGGTAAATGCATGTAATGTAATAGGAGGGCAAGCACTAATCTGTTGCTGCGAGCTGCTTCTCAGCCTGGTGTGTGGATCTGCTCCTACTGAGGTTGCTTGGTTTCATGATGAAAAGGAAAAGAAAAGGGACTGAACTAATTAACACTATGCTTCGACTTCTCCATTCTTTTTTGTTTCCCTATACTCCACTATCTTCTTTCTTTGCTTCTAGTAAGTATTCCTGCAGCAGGGATCGAATGAACACGAAAGTAAGAACAGCATCATTCCACATCTGAAAAGCGTATCATTTTGGAAGCATGGTGCTCAGTGCTTGAGATCCATGCATGGCTTTCGCAAAAGGAAGAAGGTCAAGTGCTTACTATGATTAGGCAGTAGTATCATACTCCCTCCCATTGAGGGCGGGCTTAACTCTACATCCCGATCGCGCCGGCGCCGTGATCGGAGGACAGCCTGCACCAGATTGCATGATGCGTTTCAGACTTTGAGCAAAATCATGGCGCGCAGATAGAATTAGATAGAACCGCGCGATCGGCGGGTGGTACCATGTCGCTGTATACCTGGACATGGGGAAGAAGTAGGGCTTGGGCGAAGGTATGTCCAGAGCAGAGGGCCTGAGATGGCCGGTGATGCCGCCGCCATTGTTCATGCCGGCAAAGGAGGCCGCCGTGGCGTTACGGCCAGGCGAGGCAGCTGCGGCTGCGATCTCCGAGTCGCTGGGCGCGAAAGGGTCGCGGGAGAACGCCGCAGCAGCAGCGGACTTTTTGGTCGGCGACGCGAACGGGCTGTCCGGCAGGTTGTGCTCGGCACTGCTGGAAGGGAGGGAAAACAACGGCAGCGCGTTAAAAAAGAGTCACTTCCCACGGATCCGATCATCAGTTGGTGAAATGTTTGCTTCACTGCGTTGCTGGATGAAAGCAAAAATGTGATGGATGGCGATAATGACTAGTTGTTTAGCGCTAATTGTAATTCCATTCCACCTTTGGTCACTGTCGTCTGCGTTCGGGCTCGCATCGCCGGCAGATTCCTCCTTATCGCCTCCTCCGTTGACCGGACGCCTCTGAGGAAGAAGGAAGCCCTTGCCTTGCTGCTCTCCTGCTGAAATCGAAATCAACCAGCACAGTTTAGAAATGAATCCCGAATATCGCCAGCTATTCATCATCACATCACAACCGTGGCCCTGAAAAAAGGTGAAATGGCGCCGTCGCATTCTGTCGCTATCCCTACCGGAATCGGGCGGCGACTCGACGGTAGGAGGCGCGACGGCGGCTCGCGTGGGGCTGAAGGGCGTGCCGATGGGGCGCGGCGACGAGCGAGTCTTGAGGTCCAGCAGCTGCAGCCCCATGAGGCGGCGGGTCTGGAGCTCCATGGCCGCCTGCTGCTGCTGCTCCTCCAGCTTCCGCCTCAGCAGCATCTCGTTCGCGCTGTGCGAGTGCTGCAGCATCCTCGCGCCTGGTTGACGGCAGCAACCAGCGAGCGAGCATCAGTACACCACACGCTCGGAGAACTGAGCACCGATCGTTTTGCATTAGAAATCCACCCTCATGCGCTTACCGAGCTGGTGCAGATCGAAGTGGTCTCTGGCGTCCAACCCGGTGGAGAAATCGCCTTGCAGCTGCTGCTTCCTGTACTTGTCGGGGACCTTGCCCTTCTCCTTGTAGGGCTTGACGAGCACGCGCGCGTCGCAGATGAAGTGCGGGTTGCCCTTGGCCAGGATCAGCTTCACCGTCTCCGGGTACACGAAGGTGACGAACCCGAACATGCGCTTCTGCTGGTACGGGATGCGCACGTCGTGGACGGGGCCGTAGATACTGCACCAGTTCGCCGGAGCCGGTCAGAATATTGTTCTCGGGGAACCCAGCCGGAACAGCGCGCTAGCTGGTAGTGGTGGAACACAGGAACAGACAGTTACCTGAAGTAGTTGGAGACGTCTTCCTCGCGGAAGGTGCTGTCCGCCGGGAAGGTGAGGTAAATCTGGCGCGAGCCCGGGTTCATCATGCTCGCCAAGTCGGCGCGGTCCAGCCGCTGCCGCCCCATGAACTTGTGCTCGTCGTCGCCGCCCAGCATCAGAGCCGCTGCCGCCGCTGCAGCTGCCGCCCTGCAATGAATCGTTGGAGAGATCGTCAGCATGAGCAACGGTGGAGAGTGGCTACTGTCTACGAGCTAGCTCCTCGAACATGCATGATGTATGGCAGACCTCTGGTTCTCGTTCTGCTGCTGCTGCAACAGCAAGCTGAGGCACTTGGTAGCCGCGGACGGGGAGCCAGGGAGCGAGCCGGTCGGGGAGTAAGGGAAGGCGGCAGCCGCGGCGGCGGAAAGGCGCTGGGACTTGGAGCGGAGCAGGATGTCCTGGCACTGCTGCTCCAGGGTGGCGGTGTCCATCTTGGCGCCGGCGAGCGCGGTGGCGTCGTCGGGGAGTCCGCCGTGCACGAACCGGCACGCGCTGCCGTTCTTGCAGTACCCGCGGGCGTAGTACAGGCAGGGCTTCCATCCGAGTCCGTCGGCCCCGCCGAGGCAGAGCTCGCTGACCGACGAGCTCCGGCGGTGCCCCGGGCCGCCGCCGCCGTTGGCCCAACCGAGGCCGCCGTACGGGAAGAACCCGCCGCCGTCGCCAGCGCCAGCCCCGGGGCTCCGGCACTCGCTGGTGGCGTCGAACAGGGGCAGCTGGTGGCCGCCACCGGCTGCGTCGTTGAGGAACGCGAGCTGTTCCTGCAGCTTAAGCTCGTCGAGGAGCGAGTCGCCCGCGGCGAAGAACGGCGACGGCGGCGCGTTCCCGCCGGCTGCTGGGCTCATGAGGTCGTCCCCGACGCCAGTGGCCAAGGCCTCGTCCGCCGCCGCGCCATTGCTGACGACGCTGTTGCTCCTGGAGAACACGGGCGGCGCCGCCCACGACGAGGGCGACGACACCGAGAGCGGCGACGGCGCGGTGCCGGCGCCGACGCAGCGTCCCGAGTTCTGGCGTGAGAGTAGGAACGGCGAGTGCGTCGCGGCGGAGGTGGGCGTGCCCGGGCCGGAGCCGGGGCCCGGTGCCTGGAGCAGGCCGAGGTCCTTGCGCGCCTTGGCCATGACGGCGTGGAGCAGCGCCTCGGGGCCGAAGGCGAGGCGTATCATCTCCTTCTCGCCGTGGTCCTGGATGAGGAGGAAGCCCATGATCTTGGCGGCGTGGTCCGGGTCCAGCGCCTGGATCCGCGAGAACACCACCTTGGTGGCCTCGTAGGCGTCCATGGATGGCCCGGATGGCTCAAGCGAAGGAGCAAGAGCTCCTGCTTTTCCTCTCCTTGGACCTCTGCTCTGTTCTCGCAGCTGCTGTGCGTGCTAGTACAAGAAGAGTGAGCAACCTATGCTCTGCCCAAGCTTATGCTCTGCTCAAGCTTGAGACCGCAGCTAGCTTCACTTCACTTCACCAGAGTACTCACTCCTAGCTCACTCGGTGCGGCGCCCGGCCACTGGGGCAGTGAGCGGCTGCTCCATTTCCCAAGCCCGGAGGTCGCGGCGTCGGGTAAGCTACGCTACGCTACGCTACTCTACAAGGGGAAGAGGGACTAGGGAGCGGAGCAGCTCTGGTGAGTGCGCACCTCGCGCTGCCTGCATCGCTATCTATCTATAAGCTCTCCCTTTGCTCACTGTGCGCTCTTGCCTTGTGCTCTCTTTCTCGGGACGGAGGGGGCCCGGCGTCCGGGGGAGAGGACGAAGGAGAATTCCGTTTGCTCCGGGGTGGTTCCTGTAATCCGTCCGTCTCTCGCTCTCGCAGCATTTCCGAGCGCATTTCGCTTTGTTTTTCTTGGGGCGAGGCCGAGGCGGGGACGAGGAAGGAGGATGGCAGAGCAGCGCAGCGGATAGACAGATCTATATCTCCGTGGCCCCCAGCTTATAAAACTCGATCCACAGGCCTCTGTCACCGTGTCGCCCTTTAATTTTTTTCTCGGCCTAGTTTAGTTCTGAGATTTTGGGTGTAGAATCATTACGAAAAAGAACGTGTCTGCACATACACGTAGTATTAGATGCTGATGAAATCAAAAACTAATTACACAGTTTAGTTATACTTTACAAGAAGAACGTTTTGAGCATAATTAGTTAATTTTTAGATAATTTTTATTAAATACAAACAAAATAATACAGTACGCTACAGTGCCAGAACATGAATTCGACCATCCATTAGGCTGTCTCCAACAGCGGAAAGGCAAAACTGTGCCCCATTCGATGAATTGCCTTCTACACAGCAAATGGGGAGGCCACCCAAAAACATCGTTCTCCAACACCAGAAGGCAAAGGAGGAGCGCCCGAGGTCCGCCCGTCTCCCTCCCCGTCGAGGTCCGCTCGTCTCCCTCCTCGCCACTGCATGTGCCGCCACCCCCCTCCCCGCCGACGAGCTTGCCGGAGAAGAAGGAGCCACCGTGACTGAGTTCGCCGTGGAAGAGGGCGTGGGCCAGATCTGGGTGCGCGGCGAGGATGGCCCACGCCAACCGGAGCTAGGGACGGAGCTCGCCGGCGGCCGCACCTCCTCTTCCCGACTGGTCACGCACAGGCGGCGGGCCGGATCTCGGCCACGCGCACGCCCCGCACGGCCGCGTGCCGGAGCTAGGGGCGGAGCTCGCTCGCCCGGCCGCCTCGCCCCGGATCCTGGCGGCGGCAGCTCCCCAAGGTCGCGCGTGGCGGCGCCCCCACACCTCCTCCACCGTCGCGGGCCCGCCTCGCGGCGCCGGCCGCTCCCCGTCGGGGGCTTAACTCGCCGTCGTCGTCCGCGGGCCCGCCTGGCAGCGCGGGCCACACCCCGTCGCGATCCCGCCTGGCCGCGCCGGCAGCTCCCCGTCGTGGGCCCGCCCCGCCGTCGTCGTCCCGTCGTCCGCCTCGCTGTCGTTGTCCCCCGTCGTCGTCTCGTCCGCGGGCCCGCCTGGCAGCGCGGGTCACGCCCCACCGCCTCGTAGTCCCACACCGGCGCAGATTTGGGGAGAGGAGAGAGACGCAGCTTCGCGTTTCCTCTCAACTTCGACGCAAAAATACAACATCGGTTGGGTGCTCCGTTGGAGAGCGTTTTTGGTACCCATATCACGCATTTTGCGTTTGCCTCGTCCTATGCGTCGTCTGTTGGAGACAGCCTTAGGGAACTAATCAAGGTCCTCATTTCGGACGCGGAGCACGGGAGCAGTGTGTTTTGGTGGTGGATCCATCATCCTCATTGGATACCCTGGTACTAGTACTACCACCGTGATGACGGTTTACCGGTACATGAGACATGCTGCTACCTGCGAAACCAACACTTAATTACTCCACAGTGTTTTCATTTCTTTTGCTGTTAGAACCTGCAATGCGTTCTCAACAGTTTGCTAAGACCTTGTTTAGATGTCTTAAAAAACTAAAAATTTCGTTTTTTTTCAATCACATCAAATGTTGTGTTGTATGCTGAAATATTAAATATTGGTAAAATAAATAACTAATTGTACGGAGGGAGCAGTGTATTTTTGTGGTGGATCCATCGTCCTCATCCTCGTTGGATACCCACCGTGATGACGGTTTACCAGCACACGGTAGTACAGTACATGCGACAAAAACACTACTACTCTACAGGTGTTTAGAACCTGCAATATGTTTTCAACGGTTTGCTAACAGAGAGAGGAGTCTATTTCACTGCAACCCAAAGGATGCCATGACCAATTTTAGAGCACGTCGTTTTGGGGTGTTTGGAACATAAGAAACAAAAATGTCACATGTGTCCTAAAAGCATAAGGTTTCATGCTTGACAAAGCATTGTAGGAATTTTTCTCTTAGATTTTCTTGGAAGTTTTTTTCTCCAATGTTTTTTTTCTCCTATGTTTTGTAAATGCATGAGTGCACCTGATCAGCTCGAGTAATGTCTAGTGTGAATGCAACGACCGTGCTCGTGCACCTGAAAGTTTTTCATGTTTCTGTGTTTTTCTCATGAAACTTAAATGGTTTCTGCACCCGTGAAATTTCTGTGCTTTTCAAAAATGGCCTCAGCATCTGGATCGTGCGTTTTTTTTATCCCCGTAAGAACAGCCCGCGCCTGGTTTGAACACCGGGATTTGATTAGGGAAAAGATACTACAGAGGATGGTGTGCAGACAAAGGCACCGGAAAAACGCCAAACAAATATCCAGCGCGTGCCACGGAATTCGTGCCGTTCCGTGGCACTCTGCACAATGCACCTGCTACCGTGCATGGGCATTTTGTCGTGTTCCAATGCTCGAGTGGAATCATCATTTGTTTACGCTTTTACTGTTCCGTTTTCATGCTTCCATGAAAAAGAAAAAGGGAATCAACCATCGACGCTTTCGTTTTCTTTTGAGTACGGCTAGTAGGAGTAGTAATCACTAGTGGCTTATTTCAATCGAAGAAGGAAAAAAAAAAGAGAGATCATGTTAACCCGAGAAGAAAAGAGGCCTACATGCATACATAAAGCACTAAATACTAATTATTAAATATAAACGAAAATAATATAATTAAAAAAATATAAATTTTTATCAACTAAACAAGGCCTAGATCTCTGGCCGAGCGTGCCATGCGTGAGTCACAGTCACCACAATGCTTTGCATTCATGAGTTAGGCCGCTGTTCCCTAGCCAAAAGGAACAGTTTGGCCGTTATTCCGAGCTTTGAGTACGTGCTTCAACAAACACCCCAGAAATGCAGGCGAAAGCACAGCTGGTTTTTTGGGTAGTGCATCTGCCGAAAAGGATCGAGGCGACGCCGTGGTGGTCACAGGTCAGGCACCGACCCGGCCGGCGGCCACCGCGCCAGTGCCGTCCTTGGCGGTGGAAATAACCGAGCGGGATCGCGGTCTCCGTTGCGCTTAGTCTCGCCACCGTAGCTTTCGCTCGCGCCGTCTCGCGGCCCAGGCCAGCCCACGCAACGGGAGTCTTTTACCCGCATGTCGTTACAAAAGTAACACCTGACCCGTATGTCACTGAAAGTTAGCTTCACACTTGTATGTCATGACATAAATTTTTTTTTATTTGTGTATCATTTTAGACAGAAAGTACACTAACTGAGCCTAATAGAGTTGGACTTTCACCATTTTACCGTTTCGTTACTCAAGCTGTACCATGGCTGCTGGCTGTCAGAAGTGGCTGGAGTCACCATGAGGACTCAAAATTTGGTAAAGTTATTTCATTTCATTCTAATATTTTATAATGGCATACATATTAAAATATTACTCAAAAGAAATATATGAAGCATATATATGAACCACCTGGCGCTGCGCAGGTTCTTCATACAGCCAACAATTTTTACTAAAAAAACACATGACCAACATAACATCAGTATTAAACACAATAGCTAATGGTTCTCATCAATTTACATAGCATCAACATGACACAAAGACAATGGTTCTCATCACACAAGAGTTTGCATGAACATGACATAACAGCTAAGTTTATTCACCAAAAGAAGTAACAACAACTAACTGGTCTGGCCAAAAGCGAGGAAACAACTGTTTTTCCATAACCATCACCACATGAGCAAAATAAAACATGCATTTATTTCAGTTCACTTGCAGCTTCTTGCTTCTAGTATTGGAAAAAGGACTTGATGGGTTGGGTGCTGGTGCAAGCTTTTTTAGTGTGAGCTTCTTCCTGATCCCAATCTTTTTCCTTGGTGTGGGATGTGGCACCACATTTGCTAGTGCATCAGTGTGTGTGCTAGGAGCCTCTTCCTCCGGGCAAGTTAGAAGCAAAACAGTTTGCTCTTGAATAGGATTATTGGATCCAGTTCCAGACCTAGTGAAAAAGAAGCATTTTTTTCATACACATTAGTTGTGATGGTACTGGTGTCAAACCAAGACATGAATAAGGCGGACATACCTGTTAGACACATTATTTGATGTTGTGCTAGCTGAACCTAGATCATTGCCCTTCTGGACCCTTTTTCTCTGTCTTTTTTGTATGTAGCATTCTGCACTGCCTCATGGTATGAGAATTGCATCACAGATGGAGCAACTATTATGCTAGTCTCTGTGTTAAGGCTTGCTGCCTTTTTAATTCTTTTCTTTGGGGGCCCCTGCATAGAACAAGCTATTGTAGTTAATCCAAGTAATCAAAATGGGTATGTACTAGAAAGTAATTAAGCTAATTATATTATCTTATAGCCTCTATTGTAGTTATATCTTCTGGATTTCCATTCTTACAAGTGTACCAATGGTGTCCTAACTGATGACATATGGGGCACTCATGTCTCTTTCTCTTCTGCTTGCTGCCTTCCTCCATAGATGATTTCATCCTATTCTTATGTCTCCCTCCTCCTATTGACTTCAGCAAGGGAGGATGCATGTAGAAGCCATGATTTAAATTAGGCCACGCACTTTTGTCTGGAATGCAAGGGATGGATTCTTCACTGAGTAGTATTCATCGACGTAGTCTTCTAGTTGGGCACCAAGAATTGAGGTGATGTAGGCAATGGCATGTTTGCATGGGATTCTAGAACCTTGCCAAGCATTACAAGTACAAGTCCTTTTAGGAATGTTCACCACACACCTATACTCTTTACTACTCCCCTTGGCAAGAAGTTCAGCTACCCCATCAGGGGAGGCTATGATCAGCTCAATATCAAGGTTGTAACTATCCTCTCTCAGTTTCTGCACAATGTGAGAGAGAATCTTCCCTTTAAATGTCTTGGCAACCCTCTTCCTATGATTCCATTTGATCAACATCTTCTGTCTCAGAGTGTCCAGCAAGTCATATAGGTTTTTTCCCTTCTCAACCTTAATCCAGTTATTGAATGACTCTGCCAAATTGTTGGTTACATAGTCCACCTTTGATGTTGTCCTGTGCTGGCTCCTAGACCAAAGTTTCTTGTGGGTGTCCAGAAAATATTTCATTGCCTCTGGTTTTGCATCAGCCAATGCATTATAATGTTTGTTAAACATATATATGCCCCATGAGTAAGAAGCAGCCCACAAGTGGTCATCAAAAACCTTTCCACTGTACCTTTTCTTAAAATTTTGTACTAGATGATACATACACTCTCTATGCTCACCTTCAGGGAAAACTTCACTAATCCCATTCATCACTGCTTGACCACAATTTGTGCAAAAGGTCAACAATTATGGGGAAATAGATATTGCCTCCTTTAACCTCTCCATGAACCACACCCAATTTTTATTAGTTTCTGAGTCAATGACCCCAATAGCCACTGGGTACATCCAATTATACCTATCTACTGCACAAGCTACACACAACTGCCCCTGTACCGGCCATTCAAAAAGGTACTATCTTGTGGCAGAACCTCCTAAATCCTATGGCCCACACGCATGATTATTGTCTAAACAGACTCCAAATAACCATGAATGTGTTCCATAAAACTTAAAAGGTCTGTCGGGTAAATCCCGAATCATCCACGATTCTCCGAGCAGGATCAATCATTACAAAGAGACATTGCAGTATTATAACAGTTTTATATAACTAATATACATCAGAGTAAAAGAGTGGAAGGATTACAATAACATAAGTTTACAAACCATTTACAAACCATAAGATGGATTATTACAAACCATATAGCAGTAGAATAACGATATAACTTATTACATCAACCTTGATTATATGCTCTGCCCAAGAGTGAGATATCCTATTCGTCGTCACTTTTCTCGACGACTGTCATGCAGCAGGATGCGAAACATTCCTGCCCATGAGGCTCACCTGCAACAAGGGTTCAACAAACCCTGAGTACAAAAGTACTCAATAAGACTGACCCGACGAAAAAGAGGGGTGAAGACTCAAGAAATGCAGGCTAGAGGGACAAGGTAAGGTTTGCAGGAGATAAGAAATTTTGCAGAAAAGTTTGAAAGAAAGAAAAGCTGTCTTGTTCAAGATCAAAAATTACCAACCACTTCTTTCTTAAACCCAAACCATTATTCAAGTTGTTACTACGACGATGAACACCGATCAAGTCTTCTTCTCTGAGAAGCACGGCGATTCAAATCCATTTTCATACCCAGCTGGGACCTAGGTTACTGATATGCAGGAGACTCTAACTCCTAAGCATAGCAGGTGAACCGATATACCGGGATAACAACCGCAGCCATATATCACCACATCATACACTAAGCACTTCGACCCAGTGTATCGAGATACGTGGGAACTTAAACCCACAGTAAAACACACTATGACATATGTGGGGTCTCTGGCCCCACTATAAGTCACTCCATGATATACCCGGCTACAACCATCAGTATATCACTTCATGCATGTGGATTTTCTAATTTCTCGATGTCACCAGTTCACCATCGACACGGGACCTAGGGCATCAACAGACGGAAACACTACAGAGGGACTCTGTTCCCAATGCAAGTTAGCCGTCCGGACTCGATTTATTAACTATCATCATGATTTCAACAGATAAAACCAAACTCATCTTTTTCATTCTTTTACCTCTGAACATTTAATTAATTAAGCAGGGCGAAGCATTACTACGCATCTGTTTGAACAGGTAACAAGGAATTATGGATATAAGACAGGTAATGCAGTTGGTGGGTTTTCACTCAACTCCTATTACTTAATGCAGCATATCAAAATTAAAGCGGTAAAACGTTTATAAAATAGAATAGGGTTTGAATGCATCCGGGGCTTGCCTTGGTGTTCGGGGTAGATTGTCTCGAGCTCTAGATCAATTCCAACCTCTGGAGTCTGCTCTTCCTTCGGATCTGGGATGACAACGTTAAACTCTTCGTTATCATAAACTATACGATGCAATGATATGCTTCAACATGATGGAATAGTAAACATGATGTTCGATGGATGCATGATCAAATTAATGGCTTGAGTACAACTTTCCTCACGATAAAGTCGCAAGACAACCAAAACATACTTACTAAGTTCATTAGGGTTAACTATATTATTTAAGAAAGTTATTAAACACATGAAATAACGTTAATTAAGCCCTAATGACATGTTCCAGGTAAGCGCAAACAATTAATTAAAGTGCCAAAGGTCATTAGGGTTAATGACCCAAGGTCATCAATCAATCCCAAAGTCAAACAAATCCTATAATGATTAACTTAACTAAAGGGATTAATTAATTATTTAAAAGCATAAAATAAAGGTATAAAAATTAAATTTGTCTAATTAAGCTCAAAATTTTATTTTGAAAAGCTCTTAGCCTAATTAGATGGCATAACAAATTTCAGAATTAAAAGCCAATTATTTTATTTATTAAAAATTATTGAAGGTCTATTTTTTAATTAAAAGGGCTAATTTTAACTTATGCAAAAATTGCTCAAATTTAGCATTTCATATTTTTTCTAGGTAGATGATATCATAAAGAACATACGCAAAAATTTTTAGAATTTTTAGAGCTATACTGGAATTACTATGATTTTTCAAAGGAAATAGCATTTAAATCATTTTCTGAAAATAGAAAAAGAAAAAGGAGCACAGTGCTCCCGCGCTGACCGACGGTCCGCCGGCGGTTGACCGGCGATTACTCACCGACGGCGAGGTCTCCGACGACCGGACTTGAACCATCGGGCTCAGCTTGGCACGGGGAGTCGATCAGGGTGGTAAATGACACGGCGGGGTGGCGGCGGCACCCACGCCGGCGGCCATGGCGGCGCGGCGGAGGTCGGGGGCGGCGGCAGGGCTCACCGGAGTGATTTTCGACGACGGCAAGGACATAGGCAGATGCAGGACGTCAACGCGAACAAGCTGGGACAGAAAATGAAACCGGTTCTGGCCTCTAGCTCAAACGGCTACGCGCGCGGCGGAGCGGCAAGGTCACGCCGGCGGCGAGCTATGGTGACCGGCGTCTACGGTACGGTATAGGAGAAATTGAAGGCACCGACAGATGCAGGAGCTCACCATGGGCACGGTGCACACGTTGATGAAGGTTCGGAGTGGCTGAGTCGAGCTGTGGACGGCGGCGCTGATGGCGGCGGCGGCGCTCCGGAGGCAAGGACGACGTTCTGACGCTTCCTGTGCACCATCAGTCCGACCAAGACGCGCATAAGGGGCAACGAAGCACGGAGAACATGATGAGAGGTTTAAAGGTAAAATATTTTCCACCTTGGCGGTGGTGGACGGCGAGGAAGCTCGCGGCGGCTCGGCGACCGGTCGCGAGGAAGACAACGTCGTGCAGGCGGCTCGGGCAGGGAGAGCGGGCACGAACTGGCTCAATCGAAGCGCAAGGATGTGGTGGAGCTTTTGGCAAGACGAAGCAGACAGAGATGAAGCAACGGTGACGAATTTTAGCGGCGGAGCGAGGTCGTCGGCGGCGGTGGCAGGGAAAAGGAAGAAGAAGAAGTCGGCCACGGCCGACCTATTTATAGGGCCGGGGTGAGGCATGGACGGGCGACACGACGACGATGAAGCTTCGCGCGTCCTGGAGTGTGCTGGCGGCCGTGCATGTGCGGCGGTGGACGGCGGCGCGGCTTGAGAAGCCGGCAATGGTGGCCGACGATAGGTCTCGGTGCTGTTGAAGAGAATTACAGAATTGCCACTCGTTTGAAATTACAAATTACTCCAAAATTTATATATAATAACTTAAAAATCTCCAAAAATATTATTTGCATAACTTTTCAAGAGCTACACTTTTCATTTAACTGGCATACTCAAATTCTGTCTGAATTTTGAAATATGAATTCAAATTCAAAAGGGGAATAAAACCCTAGAAAAAACATTTGAAATTACTTTTGATTTTTCAATAAAACTTGAAAATCTTAAAAACTATGAAATGCTCAACTTGTCAAGCCAAACATTTTTCAAATACAAAGTTTTCCCAAATTATGCATAATTTTTGAATTATGGTTTTAAAATCAAAAGGGGACAAATGCTGGAAAACTGTATTTTCAAATTTATTTGAAATTATTTTTGGAAATTGAAAATTTTGAATACCAACTTTGTAGGTCTTGTCAAGATCTACAGACTATATTTTTAGAGTGTCCCCAAATTCCTTATAGATTTTGAATTACAGAAAAGAGGATAAAACTAGGTTTTGAAATAAAGGGTTTTTAAAACCGAATTCAAACTCTGTTTAGTTTCTAATTTGATTGGTTGGTTATTAGTGATCACATACATCATCCAAGGATATTTTTAGGTCAATGACCCAATGACACCCTTGGTTGACCAAGTTGACTTTTGAAAAACATTTTATAGCTTTCCAATTTGAGTTTAAATTTGAATTGCAAGGCTGGGGAATAAGCTTTGAAATCCAAATTCAACTTCAAATATGGAAATCATTTTTAGGGTTGGACTTAGATTTATATACTATGCTTGACACTAGTGTAAACACGGTTTACACCTCAAGTACATAGAATATAAACTAAGCATTTGAGATGACATTCGAAAGTAGGGTTTTATTATTTCATGTGACAACGCATTCCAGAAACACAATCAAACTATGAAATATAAACTTGTTTTAGTTAATGCACATCAAGGTTGACCTAATCATGAATGCTTTGCAGTGTATATGATGACATGACAGGTTTTAGTTAATATAACACCAGAGGTGTTACATATCTACTGCAAAGTATGGGCTACAACCTCTAACAAATCCATCAACACATGGCTTCAGTGCAAAGAATAACATGTTGAACCTAATCTTATTACCCAGTTTGTGGTGATCAATGACAAAAAATGATCCAGGGCAGGACTCCTCTATCTGGGCCTTCAGCCTAAAGAGGTTGTTAAAACTTTTGTCCCAAGGACCATAAATCTGATCCATGACAAGATTTTTACCTTTGTACACTCTCCTATAGGGCACTGTAATTTTTCACTCAGCGTTCAGCCTCCTTGTCAACTCTTTGATACGAAGATTCCCATCTTCTTTGAGCCAATCAATTACCTGAGCACATACCCAAAACTGTGTGACCCCAACACAAATACCTTCTCTGCTATGGCTCTGACAATCATGGGCATGTGGGTTCACCTTCACCTATAACTCAACAAGGGCCACATTTATTAGTAAAATAAATGATTGATTTATTAGTAAGCACAACATAATTTATTAGCAACTACCACATTATCTGAACTGTCACACCATTAGATAGTGTTGCAGCATGAATTCTCCATGGGCATCCATATTTCTTGAATGAGCAAACCACCATACACCGACCTGGATCACTCTTCAGAATGTCATAATGCCTCTCACGATGAATAACATGTGAAGCTAAAACAATTTTAAAAGCAGCCATGTTTGAGTACACGGTTCCTACTTCCATAGGAGGGTTTTTCTTGTCATAGAATTCATCAGGCATAGGTTCAGGGGCTCTATCTTGAACCATTTCATCCATGTCCTCTACATGGACGTCATCATCAACATCAGCACACAAAGTTTCTTCATCATCAGACAAGGACTCATCATCATCATCATCACAACTCTCATCCTCCCTATGCTCACTAAAATTTCTAGGAATTGGGGGCCTGGGGGCTGTTGGGGAAGCTCAATGTAAGTCCCTTCCTCATCAATGCCAACATACTCATACTCTGGGTATGGATTAGCAAGGATTCATCTTCACCCGGTTCATTGTGTGTGGTGTGGCTTGGTTCTGGAGGGGTGAATGAAGGTTCTACAGATCGGAGACTACCACACTCCCAATCAGGAATCTCAAGGGGACTCTCAGTTTTTGGGTGATGATATGAGATAGTTAGCAAGCAGCATTTGGAAAACTTATATTTTGTAAACATATCACACAAATCTTGATCATTGAAGACTTGGATGTTGACCTTTCTATCCATGCAAAAGTAAAATAGTCGCACTAGTTCACCATAGCCATTCGGAAATTTATCCACAATTTCACCAACCAGGCCATCGAAGTTGGTGCGGTTAGCATCAACAATTTTCTCAAACTCATACCACCGAGAACGGCAATTGTGAGCCACAATCCGACATTCTAATTTGTATTTACTTTCTTCATCCATCCTACAGATGAACAAGGAGGGGAAATCAACACTACTATCGCAGGGCAAAGCAACATCAATCACTCAAGAAAACAGAACAAGCAAACAAAGGATAGCTATACTCACCCAAACAGTATGTCGTCGACCTTGTTCCCCACCGTGCGTGACCTATCCTCTAATCCATGCTCTTCTTCTCTCCCCGCCGTCCTCCCGATGCAGCCCCCAACCACCGGACCCGCTGCAGCCACCAGCCAGCCGTCGGACCCGCTCGCCTAGGGTTTTGCGGGCGCCAGCGCAAGGAGACGGGGAGACGAGGGGGATTCGCCGGGTCGGGGAAGGTCGCGCCGAGGAGGTGGAGTTGCGCCGGGGGGGAGTAGCGCCGAGGAGGGGGGAGTCACCGGCGGCGGCGACGGCGACGGTCGAAGCGGAGTCGCGAGCGTGAAGATGACTCGCGACGCGCCTGGGGGAGTCGCGACGCAAGCGTCGGTTCTGGGCAGCCGCGTGACTGGAGCGAAGGGAAGAAGGGATGGGAAATTTTAGTCAAGCATTTTGGACAATTTGCAAGGCGGGTCCCACACGTCAGGGTACCTAAACCGGACAAACTTTACGGAATCTGGACGGAATGACGTACAGATAAAAAAAAATTTGTGTCATGACACACAAGTGTGAACCGAATTTTCGATGACACACGTGTCGGATGAAACTTTCGTAATGGCACACTTAAAAGGCTCACACAACGGACCAAAACAAAAACTACTCGCAATCCCGTCATGGATCATGCAGCGCACCTGCACCTGCACCTGCAGAGACACGCTCGAATAATAAAAAAACAACAAACAGCTGAGAGCTGAGCCGACGACCCGGGATAATTTCGACATCACTTTCTCCCCGCGGGGGCCCGCACAGGCCGGTGGGACCAGATCGTTCTCGTTGCTTTGCTGTTGGGTGAGTGCGACGCTGTCCTTTTTTTTCACTCTTTCCGTTCCACCATGGTTCCCTGCTGTCCGCTTCCGTCTGAGCTCGCATCACATGACCTGGATTCACACGAGCTGAACCGGGCCGACGTGTCAGTATGGATTACTACGTATGTTTGGACTGATGACGATGAATGCGTGCGGCGAACCACGTGAGGTGACACGCGCGGGACTAATTAGTACGCTCATTTTAGAGAGCCACCACTAGCTTTCATGAAAATTTTTTTGGCGACGAAAGAATATTTATGTTATACCATAACTAGCTACATCAAGATATTATTGTAATCACTTCGAATTATAATAAGATATACGTGCTGTAAAAAGCACAACACAATACCTAACCTAAAAGAAAACCTCTCCACTAATTAAGCACCTTAATTCAAAATAAAAACAGTTTTTTATTTTTATGTTTCATAGCTTCACCTCGTACTTGAGGGCTAAAATATAGAGCAGAGTGCCGTCACAATGAGCAATTCTCCATTCTCAGCCAAATTCACCGAAACTTCAGTGTGTATGGGCGATAGTTTAAATTCCAGGACTTTATTTCACCTTTTGATACAATAATAAGATCGCCATATACAATAGTTTTTGCAATGGGAGTTTCTATGACGTGGTTTGTATCCAATAATTTTATCTCATATGATTTTGAGCAACAATCGTGTACATACAGTTAAAGGTAGAACAAGCCACGAAAGATGATTTATATTTGTTTATATAATCAGAGAATGAAAAAACTACCTGTCACTTGAACAACACCAATAAAATCGGACATCTGAAACATCAATGAATCATATCAAATGGATTTCTCCGTGCAAAATACAATTTGATTGGGCATTAATCATTCTGTTTTTTTTTATTGTTTTGGTCTGGTGGATTTTAATGGGATTGTCTATGGGGGACTTGGATCCTCGTCCAATAGCCTTTGATGTCCTGCCTCAAATTGAATTTTAGACGGGCTTGTGTATGCGGAAGGCGGGGTTAATCCTAATCCATGGAAGGCGGGGTTAACCCTATAAAATCCACCTCATGCGGGCGTACTGGACATAAGAGCAACCGCTGCAAGCATACTTTGGTGTCCCACAACTCCTATACACACTCATCCACCATGATCTCTGCTTCCCATGCCGTCGTCCCCCACGGGCGCGCTCCTGCCTCGCCGATGGCTCCACCACCCAGCCCCAGGGCTGGGTCCCCGACCCGTCCTCGGCGCTCCATGGCCGAAGCGCACGTCGGCAACGGGGACTTTGAGGATGCGAGGGTTTTCGCCTACGTCTACCTCCGCGATGCCGTGCATGCGCCTCACATGTTCATCCGCCGGGCCATGGAGCAGGCCTGCGGTGCACCGGCGTTCCAGCTCGCGGCGTCGGCACGGGGTGCCGGCATCATGAAGTTCGACTCGCCGGAGGAGAGGGATGAGATCGTCGCCATGAGCCCTGTTGTCCATGAGGGGAACACACTCACCATCGAGCGTCATGAGGCGGACAACAGGTTCTACGCCTTCTACAGGGTGTACGCGGAGGTCGCGGTGGTGGACTACCCCTTCGAGCATTGGGACGAGGACTCAGCGAGGGAGGTCCTGGTGGCACTGGGCAATGTGTGCGGCCTGAACCCGACGTGCTTCAGCGATGGCGACTACACCTCCATCTGAGCTGTGCTGTGTCTAGATCATCATCGCGAGCTCCCGGATCAGCTGCTGGTGAGGAACCACAACGGGCCTGCGTGCTTGTCCAACGTGTACCTGGTACGCACGTGGCTCGACGTCGGCCCGGAACCAAACTGGGAGGAGTACGACTTCAGCAACGGCCCAGAGCTGCACACAGCGCCACATTACCACCCCGTCAGCAACCCTCCCACCCAGCTCCCACCGGCCCCACAGAACCTGGTGGCCACGATCCTGGAGTGGGAGAATGTCGTCCCCACCCCGGCTCTTCGTCCGATCTGCACCAGGCAGGCAACTCTGTACCCCGGCCGCCAGGAGGGCGGCCCCTCTACGGTTCTGTACCTCCCCTGGTATGGCACCGGCGGGGTCCCGGTGGTGCAGTCGTCCACGGAAGCGGACGAGGTGGTGGTGAAGGTGACTGCAGAGGAAGTCGAGGTTGATGGAGCTGAGGATGGGGGAGCTTGTGGCAGAACCTCCTAAATTATATGGCCCACATGCACCTATCATTGTCTCAAAGACCTTTAATAGCCATGCATGCGTCCCATACAACTCAAAAGCCCTATCGGGTGCCCTCAAAGGACCCCGATTAAACCACGTTTAACAACTCATACCAGGATCAACAAAGGAGTAGCTCCAACATTACAATATTTGTTACAAAATATATATATCAGAGTACGGAAGAATGATAACATAGAATTTACAAAATATGAATAAGTTAAATTTTACAAACTTAACTTCAATTGTGAAAGCAGAGAAGAACTACACAAGACAACTTAGATAGAGCGCCTAAGTCCGGAGAGGACAACCAGATCACGTCGAGCCCACCGACATGAACTTGATTTGAACACCAATTAGCACCTGCAACAGGGGTTCAACAAACCCTGAGTACAAAAGTACTCAACAAGACTGACCCGACGAAAAAGAGGGGTGAAGACTCAGGAAATACAGGCTAGAGGGACAAGGTAAGGCTTGCAAGAGATAAGAATTTTTGCAGAAAAGCTCGGCAGAAAGTAAAGTTGTCTTGCTCTAGCTCAAGATTACCAACCAACTCCATTCATAAACCTTAACCATCATTCAAGTTGTTACTACGATGATGAACACCGATCGAGTCTTCTTCTCCGAGAAGAAACGGTGATTCGAATCCATTTTTTATACCTAGCTGGGACCTAGGTCACTGATATACATGAGACTCTAACTCCTAAGCATATTAGATGACACGATATACCGGGATAACAACCGCAGCCATATATCAACCACATGATATACAGGAGACTCAAACTCCTAAGCATATCAATATACATGGGACTCTTAACCCCACAAGTATACCACACCATGTGTGGGTGGCTATCTAGTCTCGATATCACCAGTTCACCAACGAACGGGACCTAGGGCATCAACAGACGGAAACACTACAGAGGGACTCCTTTCCCAATGCAAGTTACCCGTCCGGACTCGATTTATTAAGTACCATCATGATTCCATCAAGAAAAGTCAACCTCATCTTTTTTATTCTTTTTCTTTTTGAAAATCTACTAATTAAGCAGGGCTAAGCATAACTAAGCATTTTCCAAAAATAGGTAACAAGGAATATGGAAATAAGATAGGTAATACAACTGGTGGGTTATCACTCAACTCCTATTACTTAATGCAATATTTCATAACTGAAGCGATAAAACTTTTATAAAAACAAGGAAGGGTTTAAATGCATCCGGGGCTTGCCTGTGTTGCAGCAGTTAGATTCCAAAAGTTAAACTTGACGCCAACACCAGGGATGGTCGACACCAATCATCATGGATCCACGTCTCCATCTCCAGGGGTGAATGGTACCTTTCGAAGATTGTGTACCACGATCCACTCTACTCTCTCGATACGACTACACGTATTAATGATGCATGTTTCAGTATAAAGAGATCATGGCATGATGCATGATGATACATGAATGAAAGCATAACAACTTAAATAACTTAAGAACAACTTTACTTTCACGATAAAGTTGCAAGCCAACAAAACTTACTAAGTTCATTAGGGTTAACTACTTCATTAATGGAGTTCACTAAGCACATGAAATAACATAGATTAAACCCTAATGATATGATTAAGGATAAGCTTAAACAATTAATTAAAGTGCCAAAGGTCATTAAGGTTAATGACCTAAGGGCATCAATCAACCGAAAAGTCACTCAAACCCTAAGTCATTAAAGCTAATTACTTAATTTATAAACCATATAAAAAACATTAAACAAGATAAATAAATTATTAGCAAAAGAAATTCATAACTAAAACATACAACATCTAACATGCTTGAAATTTAAACTATACCATAAACATAGCATTAGCAGCACACCATCAAAATTTTAAGTCATTTGGAGCTACACAGCAAGAGATATGAAATTTCCTTCTTTTCTATCATAAAATAAAGGCATAAAACAGGTCCCTGGGACACTATTCATCTGAGTCACAGAGTTCGCAGAAAAGACCTTTAGTTTTGTTGAATTCTATTTGGACAGAGGAGCTTGCCGGAGTCGCTGGTCCGACCGGCGGGGAGCTCGTCAGCGACAATGGGGTGACGGCGGAGTATAAGGAGCTCCTTGCGCACCCACCTGTACCCTTGGCTCGGCTAGAGACGGCCCGTGAAGACATGGCCACGTGAGCCACGACCATGGCGGCAGCTGCTCGACGGCCATGGCACAGCCGGCATCTCCCGGCTCGGCGGAGGCGCACTGAACGGAGAAGAGGGCGAGGCGGAGACGACGGTACCCATGTTGGTGCGCAAGAGAGCTCAGAGGCGGGACGGCTGCGGAAGCTTACCACGGTCATGGCCATGGTGAAGAGAGACAGAGGGAGAGAATGAAGAAACGGCCGGCGGCGTCGCGATTTAAAGACGAGGTCGACTTCATGGCATTGGTAGCAGCTGCGCGAGCTTTTCCACGCGAGTGCCAGCACGGGAGGTCTCGAAGACGTGGCCAAATGGCTCACGGCGACGACGCGGCAGCAGAACAGAGGAGCAGCTCGTGATTTGGAGAAATTACAGAATTGCCACTAGCATAATTTTATAAATTACTTCCAAATTTTGAATAGAACTTGAAAAACTCCCAATCTATGGAATGTTCAAAATTTCATGCTCTACACTTTTGGCAAAATGAAGAACTTCAAATTCTGCCCATAAATTGGATTTTTAAATCACATTTTGAAAAGAGAGCAAAACGAGAATAAACCCATAGAACAAACATTTTAAAAATCTTTTGATTTAGCTAAATAACTTGAAAATCGCTCAATGTATGGAATTCTCAAATTTTCAAACCAAATCTTTTTCATATACAAAGTTTTCCTAAATTATGCACAAATTTTGAAATATAGATTTAAAATCAAAAGGGGACAAATATTAGAAAACTGTATTTTTAAATTCATTTGAATTATTTTTAGAAACTTGAAAAACTTGGAATACCATAATTGTAGCTCTCAACAAGATCTATAAAAGTGCTTTTTTGAACCAACCCTAAATTCTTTGTAGATTTTGAAATATACAAAGGGGAGAAAAATGATATTTTGAATTTGAAGGATTTTAAAATTAAACAAGACACAAACATAACAATTAGGGATTTAAATGGAACCACACCACCCAACAAATCACTTAAGGAAGAATTACTTAAAACAAGCAAATTCACATAAAAGGATAAGAAACTAAACAAACATCTAAGTATCATCATTTCATGTATAAAATAAAACACCATATAAATGACATTATTAAAATATAAATACATTTATGCCATGATGCTCGATAATTATACTTGATAATGTATATTATTAATATTTTAATTATATATTAACATCTGGGATGTCACAGTGCTGTAGAAGAGTACGTGGTCACCGAGCTGGTGCATGCCACTGTTGCCCTGACGGAGCTGAACATTCAGGAGCCTACTGCTGGCGAGCGCACTGAGGTGGAGCACGAGAGCCGTGCTCAGAAGAGGAGGGCCAGGCGCAAGAGCGCGCGTGACAGTGCACGCAAGCTCAGGAGGAGCCTGAGGCTGCAGGAAAAGGAAGAGGCTGGGTTCGAGCTGCCGGAGGACAAGGCAGCACGCGTGCAGCAGGCCAAGTTCGACTTCTCTGGTGTGTCTCGACGTCTGCGTAACATCCTATCTTGTTCTTATCTTACTTCTCATGAGTATTATGCCTCTGACGATACTGATTCTCTTCTTGACATCGCTGTAGCCTGCGGAGCAACTGAGGAAGAGGCTGCAGTGATCTCTGGTGGGGCGGATGCACCGCCCACCGGTGCTTGATGGGTTCCAGCAGCGACGACATGAACGGGAGCGCCAGCAACCAACCTGTGGAGCCTTGCAGCTTCAATTTTGTCTGCGTTGGCAGTGGCGCTAGGACACACCCCCACCACCTTAGAACTAGGATGCTTCAATGTACTAATCTAGTTCCTACACCAGTCAGGAGCAGCGTCTGTTGCTGCGAGAATAATGTTAAGCAGATGACGGCTGCTAGTATGCCCCGTCCAGTGTATGGTGTAGAACAACATCTTATGATTGAATAGAAGCATCAGTATGTTCACTTGGAATGTCAGAGGCCTCAACGATTCAGTTAAGTGTGGTGACGTTCTCTCTGAACTGCTTTCTGCCATCCCTGACATCGTCTTTCTCCAGGAAACCAAACTCCCAACCATCCCTTCCATCAAGCGTTACACTTTCCTCCCCCGTCGCCTTGATGAATTCTATTACAATCCGTCGAGTGGTGCATCCGGGGGCATTCTGACCGCTTGGAACAGCTCCACCTTCAGTGCATCCCTCTCCTCCTCCACCAAGCACACTCTTACCATCGCCCTTACATCCACCACCACGAATTGTGCTCTGAACATCACCAACGTCTACGGCCCCCCATCTCATCCAGACAGAGCAGCCTTCATCGATGAGCTCCGCTCCATCAACCTCCCCTCTGACGTTCCTTGGATGCTCATTGGGGATTTCAACATGATCCGCTTCCCAAATGAGAAGAACAATCTCAATTTTCACCCCGATGAAGCCGAGGCCTTCAACGACTTCATCAATGAGTCATGATGTCTGATCGAGCTCCCGTTGCTTGACAGAGCCTTCACCTGGTCCAACAAACAGAGCACTCCGACTCTGGAGAGACTCGACCGTGCCTTCATCAATCTCTCTTGGGACGCAATCTTCCCCAGCTCCACTCTATCTTCAAGGACACGACGTACCTCGGATCATTTTCCTCTCCTTGTCCAGATTGCTCTACCTGCATCCCAAAATCGACAATTTTCGGGTTCGACAACTATTGGACTCACTGCCCTGGATTCCAGCAGGCCCAGGTTACCTCTGCTTGGTATTGTCGGACGGAGCACAGTAACCCTTCCGCGGTCATTGCGGAGAAGCTCAAGCGAACCAGGTGTGCTTTGTAAACCAACGTCTCACAGCAAGAATCAGACTGCAAAATCGTGATTAATCTCTTGGATCACATCGAGGAACGCAGGTGCCTATCTCTATCTGCCCCTGAGCTAGCCCTGCGGACTGTCATGACTTGTGTTCTCTCACGAACTGCTAATGCTAAGCTCGCGATTTGGAAGCAACGAGCCAAAGTTGGTGCCGCCATTGAAGGTGACGAGAACACAAGGTACTTTCACGTCTGCGCAAATCAGAGACGCCGCAGGAATCAGATTCAGATAATCGAAAGCAATGGCGTGGAACTTCACGCTCACGATCACGAAGCAGCTGTGCTCCGTGACTTTTACTTGAACCTGCTTGGCACCGACGTTTCTACAAACCGGAGCTTCTCCCTTGCTGATTTGTACCCCGAGGGTGCTCTCTCCCTCCCCCACCTTGCTGCCAGTTTCACCTCTGATGAAATTGGCCTCGCCGTTCGAAAAATGCATTCAACAGCCAGCCAGCCCTGGTCCTGATGATTTTGGCCCCCACTTTTTCAAAACATGTTGGGCTACGGTCTCTCCTTCCCTCCTGAATCTATTAAACTCTTTCCATGCCCACCGTACTGATTTATCGCGGATCAACAGATCTTATTTAGTTCTCCTCCCCAAGAAAGAAAACGCCAGGCGCCCACAAGATTTCAGACCCATTGCTTTGCAAAAACACAACTGTCAAATGCATTTCTAAGGTGATGACCACTCGCCTGCAACCTCATATTCCATCCCTGATCAGCTCAGATCAATCTGGTTTTGTTCTTGGTCGGTGCCTAGCAGACAATTTTGTTTACGCTGCTGACCTCCTCCACTGCTGCTACAAGAGGCGATGTCCCACCATTGTCCTCAAACTAGATTTCCACAAAGCTTTCGACTGCGTCTCTTGGGACAGCCTCAATACTATCCTTCAATGCAGAGGTTTCCCAGACGACTGGTGTGTCTGGGTTTAGAATCTTCTTCACTGGGGCAAAACCGCTTTTTGGAATATAAAAGGTGGGGAATCTCTCCCCCACGTTCACGTTTCCAAAAAAAAAAAAAGTACTGTACGTACAGTAGGTTGAGTTAGACTGAGTATTGGGACACATCGGATGCCATTGGCTTTGCATTCGGACCGGAACGGGGGAGCATGAGCAACAGCCCGGCATGCGCAGACCTACAGCAATAGCAGTCACACACGGGCAGCCGAGGTCGGCTCGCAAAGAAAGGTCCAGAGGACGGAGGCTTTTGGCTCGTCTTTCGCTGCGTCGCCCGCGCTCTTTTCACCGCCTTTTGCGCGCACGCGCACGCGCACGGGTCCATCCATCCATCCATCGGGGCGGGCGACCGAGAGATGCAGATGCCGTGGCACATTGGCATTGCTACTGTGGCAGCCAATTGCGGCGCGGGCGCGGGCGCGGGCGCGGCAACGTAACTGCTGTGGACCGAAGCGGAGGAAACCTGGGGACGGCAGCCGGCTGGACCAACGGTTGCGCAACGGGGCACGGTGCCGGCGAACAGCACCGCACTAAAACAGAGGAGAGCAGAGCGAGCACCAAGCTGCTCGGTCAGTACATCCATCTGGGCTAACGCTGGAACTAGTCCCTACCACTACGTTGCAGTGCAGCAGCACATGCCGTTTTAAATCTCTCTCGTGCTTGCTTGCCGTTAAGTTACATGCATCGTGCTACCATAACTCGGATCCAGTACGTACCTCTACTACTGATTCTCGTTGCCTCCATCATATCCATTGGCTCCATTTCCACTGCTGCTTGGATGGATCGATCCCGCTGACGACATGCCACGTGTGAGACGGTTGCGCCATTTTATTTTAATTTTAATTACAACAATGGCTGCCTGGACGCCTGGTCCTGGGCCTAGCTGCCCGGCGGTGCCCGGGTGTGCCGGTGGGTAAAAGCGTGTGCCGTGGGTAGCTAGCAATGGATGGGATAGGACCGGTGGATGCAGCAGTGTTTACAAGGAGGGGGCAACGCGGCTCCGTGCTCCCTCTCCCGTGTCCCTGCTCCGGCGACGGCGGTGCGTAGCGCTTCGGTTCGGACCGTGCTGAGAAACATAACCTGCTTTCTAACGGACAGGCTTGATGCTGTTAAATATTTAGTCATTTTACACCATGTATTAATCCATAAATATGATAAGAAAATACTAACGCTAGTATGATGTGTGCGACAGCCTTATAATCGCTACTGCTACTGCTACTCATTAACATAAGCAAAATAACAGCAGCAATAAAATGAAGCATAAATAGGGATCTCAGTTTATACCCTAGCGTGCTACTGCCGGTATCCGCGGCCAGTACAGCACCATTGTCGCCTGGAGCGCCACCTGCAGGGATGGCGGTGAAGTTCGTCGCACCAGTAGCAGCGGCGGCGTCGCCGGCATCAGCGCTGGCTCCCACACTCGCACCAGCACGCGTCCTCGTGGCCACCATCTTGGTGCTGGACGGAGACGAAGTCGGGGAAGGCAGCAGCAGCGTGTCAGAGCAGTCGCGCCCGTGGACGCTCCCCAAAAACTTGATTGCCCGTCTACCCGAGCAGGTATGCTTGACGGGACAAGTTCCGGAGGCCTGCTCACCAGAGCCGTCTGTGCTCGTAGGGGATCTGGCCGGAGGTGCACAGGAGCGGCTCAAGCTCGAACAGTGGAGTGGAGCGGCTGGTCGGGAGGAACACACGTTAACCCTAGTCTCCGACAGAAGCCCCCTATATAGGAGGCGCCCCTGTCGGGAGACCGTTGGATCTCCCTGGCGGCCGGGTGGGCTGGAGCGGCAGCTAGGGTTTGCCTCGGCCGGATGGGCCGAGTGGCAAAACAAGGCCTAGGCCAGCCAGCCCAAGGCCCACGGCCTCAGGCCGAAGCCAAGCCAGCCAGCCCAGCCCACGCCCACGCCCACGCCCACGGCCTCGGCCCGGCCCGGCGCGTCGCGACGCACGCGCGCGGGCGGGCGGGCGGCGCGGCTCGGCTCGGCTCGGCTCGGTGGCGGCGGCGGCGCGCGCGTGTGGGTCTCAGGTTCTCCTCCTTAATCAGCTTATGTGGGCATCCCAATGCTCACTATTTAAGTTGATTGTCCTCTAGGTAATTAGTCAAGTTGGTACTAATCACCTTTCCACTTAATCACACAATTGTGGCCCTTTGAGGTTTACTGATTATTTAGAATAAATAATGGGCTTGGCCCAATTATCCTAACAATCCCCACCAAACATCAAAGGTACACGGTTAGTGCCTTCAGTTCTGAGCTTGTTTGATATACCGGTGTTTCGATGGAGACTGTTAAGTTGAACTACCATCTAGAAAAGAGGCTTACACTCATTCACAACTGAGCAATGGACTATGCCTTGAATTGACAGTTTTGTGTGAAACGAGGTTCGCCCAAATTCTTAACCGATACTAGGCTGCCAAGAGCACCCCCTTGGGTGGAGCATATAAGTCAAACTCCATGCCTGTTCATGAGTATTTAGAGATCACCCAAATCTCATAGACTGGGACCAGCAGTCTGACTCACATAGGTGTGTCCCTTCTAGGATGTCCTGTAGGTCGACATCCCTGCTTAAATAAGCCACTCAGATCACATAAAGGTATACACATACCATCCTGCCTTACAGCCTGGAAAAGAAGTGCATTCTCAAAGATAGAGACCTTTATAAGGGTCTTTTCCCTCAGTCTACTCATAGCTTGTTTCACCACTCTAATTCACGGGATCTCCGATCACATAGAGCAGGTTACCAGTATAGCAGACTTTAAGTGGGTCTCAGTCCCATCTCAACTGATGCACTGTCTATCACGTTACGTGACAGCCCTTTGGTGAATTGATCTGCCAGATTTTTAGACGTGTGGACATAGTCCAACGCTATCACTCTGGAGTTTCTCAATTTTCTGACAGACTTTAAATGACGCCTTACATGCCTAGTAGTCTTCAGGTTATTCTTAGAACTGTTAACTTTGATTATCACAGTTTGATTATCACAGTTCATGGAAATGCTGGGCACAGGTTTTTCAACCACCGGCAAGTCCATCAGGAGTTCCCGAAGCCATTCGGCCTCAACTGTGGCGGTGTCTAGTGCTGCGAGCTCTGCTTCCATAGTTGACCTCGTAATGAGAGTCTGCTTGCAAGACTTCCAGGAAACAGCACCACCCCCAAGGATAAACACATACCCACTGGTGGCCCTCAACTCGTCAGCATCAGATATCCAATTTGCATCACTAAAACCCTCCAGTACCTTTGGGTACCCGGTATAGTGAATGCCATAGCTTGCGGTTGCTTTGAGATACCGCATTACTCTCTCGAGAGCACGCCAATGATCATCTCTTGGATTTGAAAGAAACCGGCTCAACTTGCTCACAGCATATGAGATGTCAGGTCTAGTGGCATTAGCCAAATACATTAGTGAGCCAATGATTTGGGAGTACCTCAATTGATCCCTCATTATCCTTTTATTCTTTCTCAGAATTAGGCTTGGATCATAGGGAGTGGACACAGGTCTGCAGTCACTATAGCCAAAGCGGCTTAGAACCTTTTCCACATAGTGGGACTGCAATAAAGTAACCCCACCATTTTCTTCCTTTAGTAGCTTAATGTTCAAAATCACATCAGCTTCTCCCAGATCTTTCATATCAAAGTTCTTGGACAGAAAGTCCTTCACTTCCTCAATCACATTGAGGTTTGTGCCAAATATTAGGATGTCATCCACATATAGGCACAGGATCACTCCTTCTCCCCCACCAAAACGGTAGTAGGCACATTTATCAGCCTCATTGGCAACAAAGCCTGCTGACGTCATGGTCTTATCAAACTTTTCGTGCCATTATTTTGGAGCTTGCTTTAGGCCATACAAAGACTTTAACAATTTGCACACCTTGCCCTTTTGACCCTCTACTACAAAACCATCGGGCTGATCCATGTAGATCTCCTCATCTAACTCTCCGTTTAGGAAAGCCGTCTTCACGTCCATCTGATGAACGAGAAGACCATGAGATGCAGCCAAGGCAAGTAGTACTCTGATTGTAGTCAATCGGGCCACAGGTGAGTAAGTGTCAAAGAAGTCCTCGCCTTCCTTCTGGGTATAACCTTTAGCAACAAGCCTTGCCTTGTACTTTTCAATGGTACCATCAGGCCTAAGCTTTTTCTTGAACACCCATTTACATCCAACAGGCTTACACCCATAAGGGCGATCAACCACTTCCCAAGTTCTATTAGACATTATTGAATCCATCTCACTCCGTACCGCTTCCTTCTAATAGTCAGCGTCAGGAGAGGAAAATGCCTCTTCAATGGTTATTGGAGTATCATCCACGAGGTATATGGTAAAGTCATCACCAAAGGATTTTGCAATCCTAGGTCTCTTACTCTTTCGAGTGACCCCACCATTTTCCTCCCTAGGATTTTCTATGACGGGTTGTTCAGAACACTCCACTGGCACAGAAGTTTCGGGAGCATCAGGAGGTCCCTGACTAGATGTGCTCGGTACATTCCCTCTCATAGGGAAATCATTCTCAAAGAATGTTGCATCTCTGGACTCAATCACTGCACCAACTCTCATGTCGGGCACTCCAGATTCAACCACTAAAAATCTGTAGCCTACGCTGTTTATAGCGTATCCGAGAAAGACACAATCTACAGTTTTTGGTCCTAGCTTGCGCTTCTTGATGATTGGCACATTTACCTTGGCCAAGCAACCCCAGGTGCGCAGGTATGAGAGAGTTAGCCTTTTCTTTTCCCATTCCTCGAATGGTGTTTTCTCTCTATTCTTTGTAGGAACTCTATTCAGGACATGACACGCAGTCAATATAGCCTCACCCCACCATTCCTTGGAAAGTCCCGCAGTGTCCAACATGGCGTTAACCAAATCAGTTAGAGTGCGGTTCTTTCTTTCGGCAATCCCATTGGATTGGGGGGAGAAAGGAGGCGTCCTCTCATGAATAATTTCATGTTCCTCGCAGAATTGATCGAATTCTTTTGAAAAGTACTCTCCACCATGATCAGACCGCAACCGTTTGATTTTCTTCTCAAGTTGATTCTCAACTTTGGCTTTATAGATTTTAAAGTAGTGTAATGCTTCATCTTTTGTTTTTAATAAGTACACGTAGCAAAATCTAGTACTATCATCGATTAGAGTCACGAAATATTTCTTGCCGCCTTTGGTCAATACTCCATTCATCTCACACAAGTCTGAGTGAATGAGGTCTAGAGGTGCCGTGTTCCTCGCCTCTTTCACAGCCATACGAGGCTTGCGGGGTTGTTTAGCTTGCACACAAGCATGGCACTTAGAACCTTGAACCAAATCAAATTTAGGGATTAAACTCATTTTAGCTAAGCGCGTCATGCATCCAACATTAATATGGCATAAACGGGAGTGCCAAACGTTGCACCCAACATCATGTCTCACATGGTTCACGACATTACTGTTACAAGAATCCATCAATGAAAAGCGGAACAAGCCTCCGCATTCATAGCCCTTACCAACAAATGTTCCATATCTCGATACAACACATTTATTGGACTCAAAAGCAAGCTTAAAACCATCTCTACACAGTAGAGACCCGCTGACTAGATTCTTCTTGATAGAGGGGACATGCTGCACGTTCTTCAGCTGCACGGTCTTTCCCGAAGTAAACTTCAGATTGACCATGCCAACACCATGAACAGCCGCATGCGACCCGTTTCCCATCAGCAGGGAGGAACCTCGTTCTTCCTAGTACAAAGAAAACAAAGAGCGGTCAGCACATACATGAATATTAGCCCCTGTGTCAACCCACCAATCAGGAGAGAGACAAACTGAAAGGATCGTTGGTAAATAATTACCGTACCCAGATCCTCCAGCCTTGCTAACAACCATGTTGGCTGTCTTCTTCTGCTGCCTGTCCTTGCGGTCTAGACACTCCTTTGCCCAGTGATCAGTGCTCCCGCAGACAAAGCAGCCGCCACTCTTTTCTTTGTTTGCCTTTTTCTTAAAGGCTTGAGCTTGTGGCTTGACGACATTCTTGTTTTCAGCATTCTTGTTCTTCTTCCTCTTGTGGACCTGAGGGTTCCTCTTCTGCACCAGATTGGCGCTAGAGCCTCCCTCAGTTAGCACTTTCTTGCCCCGTGTGTCCTTTGCCCTCGCATTCTCCTCAACACTTAAGGAAGCGACAAGATCAGTCACACTGAACTCTTGCCTCCTGTGCTTTAGAGAAGTGGCAAAATCCCTCCAAGTAGGTGGCAGCTTAGCGATAATACCGCCGGCCACAAACTTGTCGGGCAGCACACACTGGTTGTTCTCAAGCTCCTTGGCTAGCATCTGTATCTCATGAGCCTGCTCTACTACAGAACGGTCATCGACCATCTTATAGTCATAGAACTGCTCCATGATGTACAGCTCACTGCCAGCGTCAGGAACCCCGAACTTGGCCTGCAGTGCATCCCACATATCCCTGCCCGTAGGCATGTCCATGTACAGTGGAATCATACCCTCATCTATGACACTAATGAGCGACAGCTTGAGCAAGTTATCCGCCTCATTGAACTTGCTCTCTTCCTCAGGAGAAAGAGGCGGTTCAACGCGCCTTCTCTTGACAGCGTGCTCACAGCGCATAGCGGTAAACCACAACATAGCACGGGATCGCCATATCTTATAATTAGATCCGTCATCCTTCAAAGATGGTGGCCTCAATGATGTAGCAAAGCTAGCAGATGAAAATGACCTATCAAGTTTTTGGATTGTTGGATATTTAGCCATTTTACACCATGTATTAATCCATAAATGTGATAAGCAAAATACTAACACTAGTATGATACGTGCGACAGCCTCATAATCGCTACTGCTACTGCTACTCATTAACATAAGCAAAATAACAGCAGCAATAAAATGAAGCATAAACAGGGATCTCAGTTTATACCCTAGCGTGCTACTGCCGGTACCCGCGGCCAGTACAGCACCATTGTCGCCTGGAGCGCCACCTGCAGGGATGGCAGTGAAGTTCGCCGCACCAGTAGCGGCGGCGGCGTCGCCGGCATCAGCGCTGGCTCCCACACTCGCACCAGCACGCGTCCTCGTGGCCACCATCTTGGTGCTGGACGGAGACGAAGTCGGGGAAGGCATCAGCAGTGTCGGAGCAGTCGCGCCCGTGGACGCTCCCCAAAAACTTGATTGCCCGCCTACCCGAGCAGGTACGCTTGACGGGACAAGTTCCGGAGGCCTGCTCACCAGAGCCGCCTGTGCTCGTAGGGGATCTGGCCGGAGGTGCACAGGAGCGGCTCAAGCTCGAACAGTGGAGTGGAGGCGGCTGGTCGGGAGGAACACACGTTAACCCTAGTCTCCGACAGAAGCCTCTTATATAGGAGGCGTCCCTGTCGGGAGACCGTTGGATCTCCCTGGCGGCCGGGTGGGCTGGAGCGGCGGCTAGGGTTTGCCTCGGCCGGATGGGCCAGCCCAAGGCCCACGGCCTCAGGCCGAAGCCAAGCCAGCCCAGCCCACGCCCACGCCCACGCCCGGCCCGGCCCGGCCCGGCGCGTCGCGTCGCAACGCGCGCGCGCGGGCGGGCGGGCGGCGCGGCTCGGCTCGGCGGCGGCGGCGCGCGCTTGTGGGTCCCAGGTTCTCCTCCTTAATCAGCTTATGTGGGCATCCCAATGCTCACTATTTAAGTTGATTGTCCTCTAGGTAATTAGTCAAGTTGGTACTAATCACCTTTCCACTTAATCACACAATTGTGGGCCTTTGAGGTTTACTGATTATTTAGAATAAATAATGGGCTTGGCCCAATTATCCTAACAGATGCGGCGAAGGCTTCGTGGAACTCGTCGAAGATGGAGGAGTCCGGCACGTCGGAGGAGGGCTGCCCAGTCAGCTTGCTTAGGATGACCCGCTTGGCGAGTCCTGCACGTCGGAGGAGCGTGAGGTGACGAGTGGAGTGGAGTGCGCCTCGCGGCAAAATCGCCATATCGCCTGTCAAAAATACATTTTAAGTGTTTGAGGAGCTAAATAACACTACAAGACAAGTTTAAGAACCACCGGTGTGTTTTACTCTTCACATATGATTCAAGATTCGCTAAATATCCACTCTATGCGAACAAAAATGTCAATTTAGAACGTTGTTTCGGTTCGTAGACATATGTGATTTTCGATGCTTTCATATCTCGATCAGGAGTCATGACAGAGTTTTGGTTACACAACTTGCATACCGCGTAGGAGTATTGGCCGGTCGGTCCACGTCCACACCCTTCTTGCACACGTACTCCGTCCCCCTGCATGCAGATGTACGACGGTACGTGCACGCTCGCAGCCAATGCAACAAGTCGCTGATGACTGTGAGTCTCTGAGTGCGTGTCTGTTCACAAGTCACAAGCTGCATGGGCAATGCTATTCATATCCGGCCGTCAGAATAGACCTTGGCACCAACCGAATTGAATTCTCCCGCGGCCCGGCTCGATCCGGCAAGCAAATTGCTGCAACTTTCCACTAGTACAATTCACGACTGATCCATCCATGCATATCACAATTCACACTTTACACCAACGCACACAAACGGCTTTGAACCAAGACGTTAATTTGATCGTTGAGCTAATCATTTAAGAGGGCGCCATTAATAGCCACTATATTAATGCGCCATGTCCGTGGATAAGGCGTGCGTTGGGAGTATTTGTTTTACACGTCCTAAGTTAAATATTACTATCTTTGATTGACTATCCGCTTTAGAAAATATTTATAGTTTCACAACATATGAAATGTGGTCGATCTATGGAAGACATTTCTCCTTTAAAACCAATAAATCTTACCATGTCATTAACTTGTACCGTTTCTTCTTCTAAAACTGATGGTCAAATAAGCGGGCCTGTTGTAGATTTAGGGGCCCAGTTAGCAGAAAGTTGCTCTATTTTAGTTGTAAATTTTCAGTCGCCTTTTTTTTTTCCTTTTTCTATTTTTTCCCATTTTGTACAGTTTTTTCCTTTATCCGTCTAATAAAAATGATGACAAAGCTTTCGTCGTCCCATTCAAAAAAAAAACTGATGGTCTAACTTATTAGGGTAAAACTAATACCACGTGTAAGTATTTCAGATAGAGACTAATTCTTTGCTCCTACTTGACTCCGGCTCTGATTCCTCCGGACCAGCCCTACCAAACATTTTGAGGTGGAGCCATTTTTTCTTTCCAAAAAGCAGAGGAGCCAGAGCCATTTTGGTGAAGCTACAAATTATGACTCCTCAAAACGGCTTTGACTCCTGCGCTAGAGCACCTCTGGAGCCCTATCAAACACAGCTGAAGTCAGAATTCTATCTATTGGCCATGTTCGTTTGTCTTATTTTGGCTTATTTCAACTTATTTGCTCTCGCATACCGCTATTCAATGAGTCAAAATCAGTCAGATTTATCCACGAGCTGAATAGGGTCATTAATTATTATGCACTACTTTGATGCTGTGTGAATTGCTAACTACTGCAGTAGTACATGTCTCGACAGCCAATAGCTTTGCAACCTCTAGTTTAATGATGGATTAAATAAAAGTACGAGCTCACGGTAGCTAGCCCGGCCCCACAAGGAACATACAGACCTACACTACTGCTGCTATGCTCTGATGCTGATGGCCTCGCAAACAGAAAGATTAGCTTGAGATTGAGGCGTCACTTGTCCAGTTTTACTGTACTCAATTTGTCAGCATTTATTTAAGACACGAAACAGGATGTAAACTATTTTAAGGACGACCGGTTCCGGCCGTGAAATGCGCGGATTACAGCTAGTAAGCTATGACACGACGAGGCATGTCGACCCGCAGCACCAGAGCAACAGCCGTCCATTTCGGTATGATCACACTGATCTGGTCACAATGGATTTCCAATTAGGAGAAAGGCGCTACTGTACACGGCAGGCCTGACAGCGTACATGTAGTTCAGTGAGAAATATCGCAGTGTACGCACCACATGCACACGTACCAGCACGCACACGTAGGAAACTCTTCTTTTTTCTTTTAACTCGATCTGAGTCTTGTTGCTTTCTCCGTTTCACAAAAGAATGAAAAAAAAACTTTTTAAAGGGAGTAATGCAATTCAAGTTTAAGTAATCTACGGTAATTCACCTTTTATAAAAAAAACTATACTGTAATTCCCGGCAAAAGAAATCTACACTATAATAGAGCAAAACAAAAGAATGACTTTTTTTGACCTGAAGACTTATTACCCACATTAAGTATCAATAAACTAATTATGAATTATAATTTTTCATGGTAAGGGTATTATTGATTATTTAAACTCGGAAGTGAGTACTGTACTTCCTAGATCCGAGTTGACTGGCAAAATTTCGGGTACACATCCCTGGCGAGTGGCGATTGATGGAATCACGTTTGCCACAGACATGATTGATTATGGGAGGGCAACTTTTTCTCCGCATTCCCTGACAGAATCAGAGGCGAATGCACAGGAACGAATGCACGAGATATTCGGAGAGCAGTAGAAGATCCCAAGCGCAACAAATATGGCGATACGAATGTACTGTCGTTTCCGGCTGATTCAGCCGGGGGGAGGACAGCGGCTCGCAGCTCGCTGGACGCTGGATGCTGTTCCTTTCGCCACCCTTCCCGGCTCGGTAGCCAGCTGCCTTGTCTATGGCGGCTGTAGGGCCCCCAGGCCCTGCCACAGGCAGCATGTGCATGTGTATCAGTAGGAATATGAAGATATCCCGTCCGTCCGTCCAATGGACAGCTGCGACATGGCTGCCGGCACGATCGGCTGGAAGACGGATCACGCCAGATTCAGGGGCATGTGCCCGGTGTCAGGCCCTGTCCTGTCCTTTCCTTTCCTTGTGCATAATCACACTCTCAGATGGCAATCACCGAAGTTAATGCCGTGTTGCTTCCTTCTATTGCTGGTTACTCTACTCCGTACTCTAGCTAGGTGCTGGATGCAACTGCAGTAGAATACACCTACGTACTACTGGAGTAGGGAGTACTCCGTATGTTGCTATTGCTGTTGCTGGCACAGTGGCACCAACCGACAGTTCACTTTCACGGCGCATTCTTCCTCACCTCAACGCCCAGGCCTGAATACAGAGATTTTTTTTCTTTTGCTGTGTAATAATAATTATAAACTGGTATTAAGTCTAGAATTTTTCTACGCTTTCACTCCGTGAAACTAAGAGGAGTTAGTTCACAACAAAAAAAAAGAGAGAGAGAAAACTTTCAGCGTCACTAAACGAAATGGCGAGTACGGTTGATGTGTTGCATTGCAGCTATAGGTGGCCGACCAGGCGAGGCCGAGTGAAGCGTCACTGTCTGCAAATCTCAGACATTAAAACGTACGACAGTGCACTGGGGAGGCCCCATGAATGCGCTGCTCTTTGGTCCCGCCTGGCCTGCTTTTACGACGGCGACCGTGACCACGATGGACTAGGGGTAACACAGTGGCGGAGCCAGGGGGCCAGCAGGGGCCATGGCCCCCCAATGTCCGCCGCAAAATATATGAAGTATACTATACTATACCGTATATCATGTTCCATCGCGTTATTTTCTGCCGTATTCCATCAGTCATTTGCCACGGAGGGATTATAGCCCAAAGGTCAAAGGCCCATCTAACACAGAATTAAACGGCCCTCACCTAGATCTCGGGGATTCATCTGTCTGCCGTCGTTTCCTGCGATCCGTGATTTCCACTCGGAGCGTCGGCGCCTCGTGTAGAACTACGCACTAGCAACAGCCAGTAGAACGCAAAAGATCAATGATCTTGGACGGCCGGAGGCCGGAGGCGGTTCCGTAGCACGCCGACACTCGGCATTAGCGGCAGGAGTTACAATATACCTGTACGCATTAGCAAATCACCCAACAGATCGTGTGCAAACACAGGGATCGATCAGGTATGTTCATTTATAATTCCCTTTAGAAGTTGATTGATTATTTTATTTGATGCAAATCAATTGTTAGGATATTATTAGGATCAGTCGTGGGAGTTAGAAACTAGAGAAATTAACGTCTGAACTTGAACGTCTTGGCTTGCTGTTCAACGAGAGGACACAAAATAAATGAAAGCTCCAGAGCAATAAAAACTCATCATCACCGATTAAATTTTGTATGCGCTAAATTTTTTTAGTGATTTTGCATCTTTATTATTAGATATAGATATAGTTAATTTATATATATATATGAATTCATATTATATTGTATGTATTTTGATAATACGGGTCTCTTTTATAAAATTCCTGGCTCCGACGCTGGGGTAAACATGGCGGCCCGGCTCCGTCCACCGTCCCTTTCCGGCTCGAGTCGTGGCAACAAAGCCGGATCTGACGAGCGACGACGATTACCTATCGTCCGTCTACTACTTTGCCTTTCATCAGCACACTTAGGCCTTAATCATCTTCACCCTACGTGGCCACGCGGGCAACTATTGCCGTGCTGTACACTGTACTCCCCGTCGATGCCGCAATGTTTTTCTAGAAAAGGTTCATGCCGCTGCAAAGGCCACAAAGGTCGGTCACAAACGGAGATGGCCAACGGCGGTCGTGGCTTAACAGCTGGTCGGCAACAGAATCTATCTATCGGTATCGGGATTCGGGACCCGAACTGGTGGACGCCCATGCCGTGCCGCTGCAGCCCGCAGCGCATTTTTTTAGGGCATGGCCCGGCAATTGATAACGTCCGGTCAGCCGGTGTAGCGCAGCGCAGCCGAGCCGGCGACAGGCCGCCAGCTTCACAGAAGTGATCCCGTGACCGGGAACAGTGTGGGCTATGGGCTATGACGTTCCAGCAATGAATGCCTTGCGACGACGTCCTTTTGTGGCTCAACACCAGACTGATCTCCGAGGGGCAACTACCCATGCAATGCAATGCAATGCAATGCATGGTCATCCATGACACCATGAGCCTATGGCATGCATGGTGGTTGTTGGCCTATCGGTCTATGCCCTCTCACCCCTCAGGATCAGGACCTTGCTCTCTGGTCCTGGTTCGCCATTGATGTGCATTGTAAAATTGTGCAAAGGCAGCACTGTACTATACAGCCCGGGGCGCCATAGCTCCAAGCAAGTTTTTCTTTTCCCTGCTCTCTCTCTCTCTCTCTCTCTCTGGCTCTCTCATCTCGATCATGTGGCCACGTGGGTCAGGTCACTAGACAACAGCAGGAGATGGAAGGAGGGAATAGTAGTAGCCACTAGCCGCCGCGACCCAGCCCCAACCCCATGTGGCTGGCACTTGGACTCTTGTTGGGACACGGCCGAAATTTCCGGGACGAGACCACCTCTGCACTGTCACGACTGTGGATGGACTGCCGAGATCTACCTCATCTCCCAGCTGGAGTAGACACGAGTCTTCTTCACTATACGAGTCTTCTTCACTAACCTTCTCTATTCCAGGAAAGCTACGAGTACCTGTACCTGTTCCTGACCGAATTTCTATACACAGCAGGCCAAGTACGAGTAGTAATCATCTTGAGACTGACGGCGCAAGCAAGGATTACCAATGATAAGCTTATTACTCCCGTATAAACTGTCAGTGCACGCGGTTATAATTAGATAATTTTTGCTGTGGGACATAAAAAAACACTTATTTGGCTTCGACACACCGCCAACCGGAGGATTTTCTAAAAGACATCATAAATTTGCGTATGTTTGTCCATACACACCGCGCCGATTATTTTATTTATTTATCATATTTACGGAGAGAGAAGGTGGGTAAAATGACTTTTTTACCCTCATCTTTAACCTCGGGCACAGGGCAACCATGGAGGAGCTTCTGTTTGCTCACGTGCAGGGGAGGGAAGGGCCCTGGTGGAGCGGCGGCGCTGGACGCGCGCGATGTGCCGGCCCACAGCCTCACTGGCAAGATGGCGGCGCGCGGCTAGCCTAGGGCGAGCTCCCCGGCGGCGCGTGGCCAGCCCAGGCGAGCTCCCTGGCGGCCCGCGGCTAGCCAAGGCGAGCTCCCCGGCGGCCCGCAGCCAGCCCAGGCGAGCTCCCGGCGGCGCGCGGCCAGCCCAAGCGAGCTCCTCGACGGCGCGCGGCCAGCCCAGGGCGAGCTCCCCGGCGGAGAAAAAAGGCGACGACAATGTGTTATAGCTAGCAATATTGGTGAGGAGCTGGAGGTGGAAGACGAGGGCAATTAGGACATTTTCCTTATCTTCTCTTTCTTCGAAACTGAGAAAAGAATAAAATAATCGGCACGGTGTGTCTAAGCAAACAATCATAAATTTGCAGTATCTTTCAGCAAACTCTGCTGTTGACGGTGTATTCCAGCATAATATGCGTTTTCGTGATGTCCTGTGACAAAAATCGTTTTATAATTATTAGAACGAAGGGAAGCCGCATGTCATCATAACCAAATACACTTACCCGATACAGACAGGTGGTTGGCACCGGAGCTGCGGACGGCATCCAGGTAGAGGTGACAGTGACACAGGGCCTCCTTGGTCCTTGTATTTGCGAGCTCACCACTAGAGATTACAATATACACATACTAGAGATGCTTCAGTTTGCCATTCTCTATGCTCAAGTGGCAACTTTGGTCGACCTGTATATATCAACTGTAATCTGATCAGTCCCTCTATGAGACCATGACCGTACCTTTTGTATAATACAGAACGCCATTAAAATAGTAGGATCTGCTCAGGATCATCAGATCATATATGGGCCTATGCGTTCACAAAATATTGCCACTTGTCCATGTCTACATGCACCAGCCTTAAAAACTCATCAGAAACAGGAAAAGGATGTAAGCTTGGATGACATATGCACACCACTAGCAGCAGTACTAAAACGCGGCTAATCATACTACAGAAAAGTAAATGGCGATCTGGAGCATAATAGTATATATGTCAATGCACTTGCTTTTGTCATACCTCAGTTCCACGATGGCAAGCATTTTAGGACTGATAAGACGTTTGAACACATTATTACTTAAGTGGCCAAACCTTGATGCAAGTCGTGATTTGAATGCTGCAAGTTGCAATACTGAGAAAGTCACCCTCGTCCTATTTTTCAAGATGTAAAGGATATCCATTAGCAACCATCTCAATTGGTTTCAGGTCTGCTGGAAATTTCCTTTTGCGCCGTCAGTCCACACATAAGAGTAAGCTGTCAGCGCTCGACTTCTGATAATAAGTGCTATGGAGACAGAATGAACGAACCATGAGAGCAGCTGCATTGTGTCACGCTCAAAAAATAAAGTGTTGCACAGGAAGTTGTTTGAGAGGTTCAATCAAATAAGAAGTGATGCAAAAGTCATATACTTTTCTACTGTTTCTTGTTTCTACGGCAGCTCAACTGGACAACTCGGAAGGAGGAGATTAGACGGGCTTGATATCAAAGGGCATCTTTCTGTCCCCTTTTTATCTTCCCCGGGGTAAGGTAGCCTTATTTCAAGGATCATTATTCAGGAAAAGAAACAAGTATCCAATGTATATCTATCCCAGTGATGAGTGGGTCTGGCATTTGTCAGTCCTAGTGCTGGAGC
>CM041630.1:68592503-68635599 GCA_023333625.1 Bothriochloa decipiens
AAAAAAATGCATCAGTTTACAATTTCAATTAAATATTGTTAGATTAATCATTGGACATATTTTATAGTAAACCTATTTACAAAATAAATTAATTTGAACTTGAGAAAAAAATAGACTTGCTTTAAATTTAAATTTTCATTTCTTTTGGGACATAGCAGGTAGTGCATATATACCTATAGGTCTCTGTACATTCATGCGTACTACATGGTACTGGGTGATATTTCATCCGACTTACTGATGAGCAAAGAATTGCATGTTCGTCAGTTCGTGCACACACAACTAGCTCATTCATTGGTAGTACGTTGTTATGCAAATACTAAATTTGTGCGCATGCGAAAACCCAACAGAGTACACTACTACTAAGCTAGTATAGTACAGTAGGCAACGAATTCTCAACGCTAGGGCTGCACGCGTTGTTGTTCTTGGACTGATAATTAACAAAATAAAAAATATACTACTAGTAGCTAGCATCAAGGAAGACCGGTCGTATACGTGTCACATCTGATCCAGTTGCAGTGCAGCTTATTGCTAGCTTAGCTAGACAGCTAGAGTGTTGTACCGGAAATCACTATTAGTTGAGATATGAATTCATTGGCGAGTTCACATGGACGTGAATGGTCCTTTTCCGTCGAAAGGCCAAACTCTTGACTCTTAACTAAAGAGGGCACATATTATTATGCAGCTTGGAACCATTGGTGGATAATATATTCTCCTCGTCGTCACAACTCACAAGTCACAAGTGACGTTTTTTCAACACCTAGAGCCATACAACAACCCTGATCCACTTCATAGGGTATTTGGACCCATGGCTAAAAAATAATCCATTTTTAGTAATAACTAGAAGGAACCCCGCGGCATATGCCGCGGATGCTAGGCACAAAGGTAATCATCTAAAATGAGTATCAGGACAATGAACATATAAATATATAATCTGTAATCTATATATACTATATAGTTCATACCAACTAAGCAATTAATTCTCCTAAAACTCAAACCTCATGCTGCCACATCACTACTATTTGTCAACCATTTGATCTGCCTGCAACCGTTCGACTACCATCACACTTTAGCTCCTCACGCCCTCCACCAAGGCATGGAAGCTGAGCAGTCCATGAAAGACAGCTGAGAGGTCACCCCAGTTTTCGATTACCACACACATCTGCCTCCTTGCTACTTACATCCGAAAAATATACTCATTAATTATTCCCTTTCCAATATCCCAACGGCAAAGAAAACTTGAAGTTGGAGCATATGTCATCTCATTCGACAAAATGACAAACAAAACCTTAAGTTACATATAGATTACGTCAATTATCCATTCTATGCACTCATGGAGTATATATTTCCTATCATATCATACTCTCATATCATACACATTATTCTCCTGACAAATGCCACATAAGCTACTTCTCTTTGCCTCTACTCACATAAGCTACTTCTCTTTGTCTCTACTTCTCATTTTTCTCTTTAGACAGCTTCTTTCATCCTCTGTTTATATAAAATTGATGTGCACAAATTTTCGCGGCAACGTGCGGGGAATTCAACTAGTTGAAATAGTAAGCAATGGTCAAAGTTGATTGTCTATAGGCACAAATAGAAATCAATCGTTGTGAGGAGCCTGTCATCTAAATGTTTGTTTGGAAAAGTTAGAATCACCTATAAACAGATTGTCAACGTAGGCCCTCTTCTTTTCGGTTTGAAGTAGATGAAACATCAGAGTTCATCGTACGCATTGACAGCATAACTCTTTGGTTGTACAAAAAGATATGCGAGTCAATGAAAGGAGCATTTTCATTTGTTGGTCCTGTGGTTGATTATTCCTAGAAAAGGAATAAGATAGAGTCAGATTGACTAGCGCAGACACCAGCTGTAAATAAACCAAAACATGTACGAAGCTATTATTTGTGAGAACAAAGATGTTGTTAGCAAAAGCAAAGGTAACCAAATAAAGGAAGCATGTGCAATAAACATACCAGTCCGCTGCACATGTAAACACCTTCCAATAGACCCCATAGAAGGCAAATGAGATGGAACAGGGAACTTACCATGCCATAACGAACCAACTTAATCAGCAATAAGTTGGACTGTTATGAAGGGTTTTTATAATGTTTTTGGTTACCACAGCGGCCATTGTTGTAAGGCCGAAGAAAAGGGGAAGTATAATATTCCAATAACCACATGCCTCGCAGCTTGGATGGGCATTGCTTTAGCAATGGTTTTACAGGGGATGAAGACATAGTACCAACAGATGATGAAATGACAAACTCTTTGTACACAGTATTGTGAGTAGCCGAAATAGGTTATATATATGTATGCATTGCATATGCTAGCCTTGCATGTAAAGAGAACCTGCCAATGTCACAGAGAGTAATGTGGACCTGAGGAATTTTGGTGTGGCTGGTAGCCCAAAATCAAGAATCAGGTGCAACTGTAGTAAAGCAACTGAACTGGAATTAGCTTAACTGAACTGAACTTAGCAAAGCTAATTCAAAAGATTCCCAAAATTCTCAGGCGAGATTGTCATGAACATAATTCAATGTATATAGTCGATTTGTACACTGCAGATGGAGGTATACTGTTGTCAATACATGTTCATCGTCAGATTAGTAACAAAAGGAAGGGTTATTACCTGTACAGGGTGGGGCGTTTACCTAAACATGTAACGTTCGCTAGAGGTGATGCAGCGTATGTACGACAGGGAACACGGAGGGGCGAAGGACCTGTGGCAACGTGGAACACGGAGAGATGAAGGGCCTCGGGTAGCAGGCATGGATAAGAGAAGGATGAGGGTGAGATCTCCCCAGGTCGGGCCGCGGAGCTGACCCGCCGGAGGCAACAGAGGGTTGGGTGTGGCACGTACCACCGGCGGCAACGGCGCACGCGCAGGCAATGCCGGCGATGGCGCGACGAGTTGCCGCGAAGGCAGGGACCTGGGGCGCGACGGGCGGCGTACGGAAGTAGCGGCTGTAGGCAGTAGCGCCGTACCCACGTATGTTGCTTGCCGGTGGTAGCGAGTAAAAGCAGGGCGATTGGATGAAGTCGAGAAGCGTCGGGAGAAGGGTTGAGGACGGGTTGCTGCGAATTTGCTAGAGCACGGATTTGTGGGCGGTTGTCGCGTGGACCGGGTGCACCGTAGGCCCGGGGGATCGCCGTTTACTGTTCTCAGAACAGTGTTTCGAGTAGAGAGCAGATCCACGAAAATAGGAGTATCGTATAGATGGGCAGACTTGAGATCGAGACGGTGAAGCCTAGTGAGGTGACCTTCGATGAATTTTAGCAAACATTCGCCCTACCTTTGCCCTCTCGGACGTGGGGAGCCGCACATACACTCTTTCCTAGGAGGGTTAGACATCGTGGGCTGGTGATGGACGTCAAGTAGGACAAACAGTTCGAGCACTTTGTCTTGATGTATCCACGGTAGCAATTTCTACTGTAGTATAGTCCTTTGTACGTGTTGTAGCTACTAGGCTCTAGCTCTAGCTTCCTTGTCCATATTTCTATTTGGTCCTGCGCATCCTAGTGTCTCGCTAGAGGGCATGGAACAACGGAAACTCGTCGATGTTGTGTAAGTTTGAGAACCTTAATCAAGCATTTTTTTTTTACCATTCCTCTTAATAAAAAACGAGTTAAAACTCCAACCAAGAAAAAAGAGTAATAATGAACAGGGCAGGCCTAGAGGAAAAAAAATAATTGGAGGCACTAAAAATGATTATTAAGTTAGCCTTATATGTGGTGGTATGTAAGAGCCTTCTGATTCATTTGTGTCGGGGCAGTTACGGTGAAAAAAGTTGTCACCATTAATAACAAACTTTGAGTGGCTCATATATGTGCCGTCACTCTATATAACCTAGGTCTGCCTCTGATAATGGCTAGACATGAGATAGTTACGGGGCTAATGGGCTCTTTGGCCACCAATTAGCCTCGATAGGTCTTATTAGCCCATGTTTATCTCCATCCTGTTTGGCATTTCGCATTTGGCTTTTTTTTTTTGAGAATTGGCACTCTCCTTTTGGCATACGGCATCTGAGAATTGGCACAAAATTAATTCACTTGTTTTCCTTATATATACTTTAAATGTGTGAGTATTACTAACTGGATGATTTAAAGAATCCATGTTAATCTTATCAATAAAGCATACTAGAAAAAAGATAGATCCTAAACACTATAAAAAAGCCATGTGTAGATCTCTCTTAAAATTGCCATCGTCATGTACAAAAAAAAATCTATCTCTCTTTCAGTTATACGTGTAGCTATGCTAATCCAGTTATATGTGTAGCACGCACGAATCCCATCTACAGCTAGCTAGATCGATGGAGACTGGAGAGGGAAAGAGGACGCTGGACGCATGCATATACATGCACCTATCTCTCTTTCGTCTTATCAAGACGTACTCTGCTAGCTAGCCAGCTTATTCTTGGCAAGCAGCAGTGTGTTAACGTTAAAGGCATGGTCCAAAAAGCTTTGCGTTTTTCTTAGCCTTTTAATTAGATCCGTGCACAAGCTATCTATTCCACTGCAGCAGCACACGATGGACAGCAGCTAGTGCGCTCGTGTCGTCGTGTCGCTACCACCCAGGCCTTCCAGCAGTGTCCGGCCAGTGCTATTATCTGCATATGACGACTCGTCAAAGCTAGCTAGCTACAGTACTAGTTAAGTGGACGATCGACAGTGCGGCGAGCATCAATCGATCGGTAAGCCGAGCTTGGCCGCAACAGTGGCTGTGTGGCGCACGCGCGCGCGCGCGACGAAGACGCACCGTACCGATCGATCCAACAGCGACACCGGCCGGCGAGGTACGGTGCCGCGCTCGCGTCGGCGTCGATCGGCATCGCCGTCGCCGCAGTAACTTGCTGGGTGGCGGGCGGGCGCGGTTAGTCATCGCCGTCCCTGTCGCCGGCACGCGTGTCGCCGTGCGCGCCCCGCCACCTGGGGATACTGGGCGCGGGGACATTGGGCACTGGTGGTAGTAGTCGTTCCTGCGAGCGAGGCATCGTCTCGGAAGGCAACGGAGAGATGGCGATCGACGACTCAGACTCGATCGCACACAGAAGAGGAGCTCTTCTCCAGTACTCCACTTGCCAAAATTGACATCCATGGATGCCACCAGTGCCAGGCCATGCACATCTCCGTGACGTACGACACAATGCAACGATAGAGAGCTGCTGTCCTGTACTCCTGTGCCTGGAAAAAGATGGCCGGCCTTTTCCAAATTCCTTGTCAGAATTATTAAGGAGATAACGAAAAATAATAAGGGGAATAAAGATATATAAACAGAGAAGCATATATATGTGCAACTGGTACGCAAATGATGGGAGAAGATGATAACAGATAATAACTGCACGTTTTTTTAGCAATGTATCTGAACTTTTTTCAGCGTGTTTTGTAGAGCCCATGCTGCAGGTGGATGTGTATATATGATATATAATATAATATAATGATGACCGGCGGGATAGGGGAAAAGGAAATGGATAAACACACTGCAGGTAGGAATAAATTAAAGGGCTGCGGGTGACCCATATGGATGGAATTCAATCGCATGAAGAAAGCGGTTTGATCGATGCTGACGACGACCCTACACCAGGCAAGGAATTTTCCTGCATCTGTCATGTCTTGACCATTCCTTTCTCGTTGCATGCGTTGCTAGTAGGCATTCAGCCGCCACCCACACAAGTTGAAACTAAAATATACATAACTCGATGCGCGTGGGTCTCGAGCTAGATTCGAAGTGACCTGGTCCTCCAAGATTCTGGAAGGCAGCAGTATGTATGAATGAAAATTCAGAGGGAAAACTGATGCACACTACAGGTACATGCACGTACAGTTGTTGTCTGATTGTTCTGTCCTCAAAACTCTGATGTCAGAACTGCTGAGCTTGGACCTTCGTCCGGACCAAATTAAACTTGAGCATTGAAGAACTGATTCAGATCGTGCAGATATATCAATTCGCCCCAAACCCAAACATATGCATGCATCTCCAGCTATCGTCCGTCTCGGTCAAATCAAAATTCAAGGAGCAGCAGCTAGCATAGCAACAAGGTTGGAGCCAATGGGTGAGCTAGCTTGGAGGACGAGGAGAGTGTGCTTGCCGGCCTACTGCAGGTAGTGGACAAACAACCGAAACAAAGCCTGCAAGCTAGGGTTATCGTCGATGCGACGACTGGAGTTTATTTGGGTACTTATGGATGGTGGTAAAAAGTCCTTGCGTGGTTATCCGGAGTACTACGTGTACTTGTACCTCACACGTGCAAGTGCAAGCAAGACCGGCAGGGGCAGGCATATCCCACTGCACATCCTCTTGTTTGCCCCTCGCCACACGGGTCTATCCGACTGAGGTCATCTGGCTGCGGCCACATACTGTCATACTACTACTACTGTCGTGGAACAAGTGTAGTAGTATGCTGCCCTGACGTGTGTTCTTGCATGTGTGGCCCCACAAATACGCATGCTTGATCCAGAGGCCAGTCGACGTCGACGTCGCCGTCGCCGGGTGGACCGTTCAGATGAGCAATAAAGAAACTAGAACTAGAACTAGAACCAGAATGAAACGATTGACAAATTGCTGTATATATATCTATCGTGTGCAGTAGCTAGGCCGGTTTGGCGCTCGCCAATTCGTTCTTCTTGGTGGCAGTGCGGTGTAGAGAATAGACTACTGTGACTTAATTGTGAGCCTATGTAGGATTGACAGGTAGTATGGCACTGCAATCTTCCGTATGGGCTGCCTGCTCCTTTTGACTGAAACGCAACTGGTGTGTGGCATGGCAATGACATGGTATAGCTTCACAGGACACGCACGCTTCCAGTGGACGCAGACGCAGTGCTGTTGCACTCAACGGAAAAGGTTGTGATAGCTTCGTCGTCCATGCTCTCAGCTCCGCCTCAAGCAGCTAGCAGAGGAGAGGAGAGCACGTCGTCATCAGCTGAAGCTGCACATTGGACACGGTCTACCTGCAGGCCTTAGCCACAAGTTCATCGCATATCTCTTTTCGAAATTTTCCAAATCCTGCAGGATCCCCTGGTGGTCTGCCCGCCATATTATTGCTTCGTCTCTTTCCTAGCTATCAGCAGCTTCAAATAGAAAAAAAAAACCTGGCTGCTGCCTGGTGGGCAATTAAAGTAGGAGGTTGACAGGCAATTACATGTTGGTCTCTGTGGCAATCTCCGCAACAAAAGAAATATTGAATTGAATATACATTTACTTACACTTGTAAGGAATTCCAAGTAAGTCATTTTCGGTGTGTATATGATATGATTTAAATTGTCAATTCAACATCTTTCCGAATTGAACAGTCAAGAATGCCGAATTGAAAAGTCAAGAATGTCACTTGACGGAGTATATTATATACATACTAACTGACTATATATATGAAGAAACCGAAAGATTGTACGTGTTCCACTAGTCTGCAGGTTGTTTGTGGTGTATGAGTACACGCAAGAAGCCTGTGGCCATGCAGTTTGTATATGTCTCTAAACTGTTCTTCTCTAGCGGCGACTCAGCCCACACCAAAGCAAATAAAATCCACAAAGAAATAGTTAAATAAATTATAGGGCGCAGTAAGAAGAAACGATCGAAAAGGATTACTGCCGACAATGCCCATTATAATTGATACATAAATCCAGGTTAACTGCTCCACCTTCATTTTGTTAAGCGTCATTGCTTGGCCCATGATACGTCCATTGCGTGACTTGACTAGCTAGTGACTGCCGTAAAAGGATAGGCTTCTGATTCCTGCAGGTTAGACGATTAGCATGAACTGAACTGACCAGTGATAACTGGCATGTGCGTGAAAACCTGCGTTATTCAACACCACGTATGCACGCAGCAGCGTCGTCGTCACTACTGGCCGGCAGTGGCGGCAGGCATACCGGCAGGTCAAGGCATATAAAAATTAAACTCCGTGGAAAGATAAACAGCGGCCATCATCTTTAGTTCTTTTTTTTTTCGCAAGATCATCTTTAGTTCATTAGGTTGCCACCATATATAGTATGTTATTATGTATGGTGCGCTTTGAAAGCCTAGCTGCTAGCTTTTGTTAACTCGATCTCTTTTTTTGCAACTGAAAATCAGTAAAGCGGCGCGGTATAGTAGCTGCTAATAGTAGTAGCTGTGGACGTAAATGCATGCAACGAAAATGCCGTGAGTATAAGCATCCGCGGAGTCTATTTTAAAAGTTTAGATATTCGTCAATAGAAGCTTTAAAAAAATTTAAAATTTTATATACCAATAGTACCAAACTAGACGTACATTGTACCAAAATTTTAGATTCAAATAACTTTTATAAAAATTCATATAAAAAACAAATTTCAGCCACTACATGATAAAATTCAAGATTGGTGAAATTTATTTTTTCATATGAATTTTTACAAAAATTATCTGAATCTCAAATTTTTTTACAATGTCCATCTAGTGATGTACTATTGGTGTATATAGTTTTAAATATTTTGAAGGTTCTGAGTACGAATACCATAGACTCCGCGGTCACGATTATGCTTTTTAGGTGCCCATCATGACGTACGAAGATCATTATGGGTTTAATATAGCTAGCAATGTTGTTTTTATCCTTTGAGAATGATGTGTCAGTATGTGGCCTACTGATCCTTAGCTGCCAAGCAAAGGTACGTATGTACGCCGGCCGCCACGCGCGCACAATGCAAATCTCAGAAATCTATCCAGTTCCAGGGTGATTTGGACAGTGTCGTCCACGTACCGCGCTCTATCTAGCTAGCTCTACATACATATATACTGTATACACCTGGCTTTGGCCGGGTCTCCTTCTTCGTTGTCCACGTATGATACGTCGAAGCATCGACAATGTATTGCGCATTGTGCGACTTGTCAAGGTCGTCTACTGTCTAGGTAAAAGGACATGTGTATAGGTATAGCTAAGCTAGAAGAGTAGAAGGAAACTTCGTAGGAATGCTCAGTAAAGGAACATGTGTGTAGACGATGATTATTGATACATATATACTTACAGCACCGGCAGTATGCATGTTTTTTATTTTCTTTTTTGGGTGGGTGTTATATGATGGATCGGGAGCCATATGGATATGGATCAACTAATGTGCAGCTGAACTCAGATGCTTGGAATTACACCCGGAGTGTAATTACTATTTTTGGTGAGTCCATCGATGTTAAATTTAACCAAATACGTATGTGTATCGAGTAATAAATTTAAAAGTAGGAATGAATATCTGCTGTATGGTTTAGTGGTGCAGTGCAACGTGGGAAACAAGACAACGACGGCCGGCAGGATCCACACGGCATATGCTTGGTTACTTCCGCCTCCACGGTAACTTTTCAACGTGAAACGGAGTAAATGGACCTCTCTACCAGCCCAGCCCAGCCAGGTGTCAGCACCTCACCACTCACCGGCGCTGGCGGCTGGCGTACGTGGTGGTGATGAATGTAGTGGGAACTGGCCACGAAGTTGCATGGGATGATCGGAATGATTTGGATGCTACTATATTTGTTTCTCTTCCATCTTTTGCCTGAGAATGACGAGCTGGGTTTTGGAATAGAATTAACCAAGATGATTTGAAGCGCGCACGTGCCACGGACCTTGATGAGCCATATCTTGTTAGGATACCCTGAACATCATTAACGATAACTGAAGTGGATTGGAGGGTTTGGGGAGAATTTGGGGTAGGATCAGCAAGAACAGAGGGTTGGATTCAGCATTAACAAAATGTTCAGGAGTGAAAGGACGGAGGGGACAGTTTGATTAGAAAGGTAATGTTTTGTTTACAATTGATCGATGCCTTCACCGCTGCGCTACTCAGCTACTTTTACTCCACCATACAAGGCCGGCGCACACAACACCTGACACACGCATCCCGTTTAGCCACTTTCAGTAACCGCCTTCGCACCAGCTTCCTCGTCTGTTGCCGGAAAGTCGTCAGGCTTCAGCACCGTCTCTGTACACACTCCATCGCCTATTGTCGGACAAGCTTCAGGTTCAGGCGCCGTCTTCAGGGTCCTGACATATCTTCCCTGCTGCTTCCTTCTAGGTTCATTCACCTTCCAGCCGCGCGCCCGCACGCCGGCCAGTGGCCAGCCATCTTCCGCGGCGGCGCGACGTGCTGCTTTTTTCCTGATCGAATTCGCTTCACGGACGACGACACGGTAGGCAGGCCGCTCGGGCGCCGATGGCTCAAAGACCCAAGGCCCAAGGCCCAAACCAGGAGTGCCTGCTCAACTGTGTGGGCCATCTCCTTCCCCTCTGGGCTGGGCTAGGAGCGACATGTGCTGTCGTCCCGTTTCTCCAAAAGACAATTAAAAAAATGACTAGCAAAAATACCCGTGCGTTGCAACGGGGTCTAGGATGATTTGTCTTATTTTAAAAATTCAATGATCATGCTATGTGTTCCAATATGTTATAACCAAACTTTAATATCATGCCTTGACACAGGTTATTCTAACGCATTGAAAATGAGAGGCCTAGAGATTAATTATTATCACGTTTCTCGGTTGATCTTAGGATTTTGTTTCGATCACATTGCCTCAACTCGTATAGGCTTAGAAAATATAAGATCATGGGAATGATTTTTTTATACATTTGTGTCTAATAATAAATACTAAAATGGTAAAATTAATTTCAACCAAATTTTTTTTGTCTAGATTTTTGCTCATATAAAGAACCTAGTCAGTCGGGTCTCTTGCTCGCATACGTTTTCTCACAATTTTTTTTATCTTCTTTCTCATGGTCGAGGTCAACCACATACCATACACACCTTCATTATTTGCCACCCAACCCCAATCTCTATCTCTGCAACCGCAAGGAGTCCATCTCCTTCTCCCTCCGTAGAACCAGGAAACAACATGAACTTGGGAGTACGGTTGTCTCAGGAGGGGTGGGTGATTTGCACGATGTTAGTTGTGCAGGCAAAACAACAGGTGCCAAGACCGTGGCCGTTGCTTTCGTCACCGATTGCTAAGAACTTAGGCTAAGCAACTCTCCCTTGAGCTCCTCTAATGATTTTTTTTGCACTTGTTAGAAGAGCATACGGTAGAACATTTTTTTAGTTGTTGACGGAAAAAGTGGAATGTTTTTAATATTGTTCCTATTTTCTCTTTTTAAAATGAATATTCTATATTTTATTTTCTATTTTCTATATCCATCTTTTATTCTGTCGTATATACACAAGCATCCCACCACACGAGTACGACTCCATCTTATCCACTCCCGTGCCACCTCCAACACGGAAGAAAATTGAGTGAAGAAAACACCCATCTCGCCTCGCGACGCATCTCGCCGGCCGCCTGTCTCCCTTGCGCCGCCGCCCGAGCCTCCCTTAACGCTCGCCCGGCTGCCACATGCTCCCTCAGGAGCCCGCCGACCACTTTTCTCTTTGCTTCCACCTGTGGGATGCGGCAGCGTCCTCATTTCTTCCCAACCCTAACTCGTCCCCATCTCTCTATCCTTGGAGGAGACGACGTACACAAAAGATTTGACCAGCGAGCGTAGAGGCGACGACATGGGCGCAGCCTGGAGGTGCGATGCCACAACCGATCGATTGGATTCTTTTGCCGATTTCATCTTCGATCGATTCGTGTATGATGAAACCAATTTTCGTTGATTCTTTTGATTCCAGTGTCAGTCGGCAGAAGAAATGATTTTGTTTTGAATTTGTGAATTTGATTTGGTGACGAGTTGCGGTGCTGATGCCATGTTGTATAGCATGGTCGGTGTCCGTTTTTAAGTTAATTCATAATTAATTTATTAGCCAGAGAGGGCTAAGAAAAATCTTGGTTGTATTCGATGTGGAGCTCTTTTTCAATTCGAATTGGATCTTTGCCGAGTTCTTGTTTCCTTCTTTTTGCCAGAGGTAGAGATAGAGACACAATTTCCTTTTTGGTTTGCTTCTGTGTCCTAATTATATACAAACTGAGATTGGAGAACAGAGTACGACGGAGCCGTGGGTAGAAAACGAGCGAAAGAAAAAAAGGGCAGATAGAAATTTTCACGGTTTATTATTAGGTAGAGATAACTCGATATACTTATCGTGATCTTTACTGTAGGCTGTTTGTGATCCATCTTTGCTTTTGGTGGCTGGACACATCGAAGCGGGAACATCTGTCAAAGAACCATGGTTAGTTTTACATGAGCTCGTAATTTGTCTTGTGGCGTTAGAAGTATCGTATAATTATAGTGTTACAATTAATGATGGCCTCTTGTAAACATGGACGCTCCCCGTCGTCATCTCCATTTCTCATTTTGGATGTCCCTTCTTTTAATGATACAACAACATTTCCTATTTTTCTTGTGAATTCTTCGTTGCGACGTTGTAGTAATGTTTGTCTTTCTTCTGGCGTCACATGTTTCCTTTCATTTAAATCAAAGGTTGATGTTCTAACCTCCATGTCTGGTTCTGTATATGCAGGGTTATCCAAGACGATTGAATATTTGGTTTGTGCTCTGCGCTTCAACTCTTTGTTTTCTGTAATTTTCTGAATTCTAGCTGCCTTTTGTTCTGGTTGCATATGTGCATACTCTTCATATTTTCGCTCTCTATCTCTTTTCCTTTTCTTTTCCTTGGCATCCATTATTGGATCTTCTGACCCTAATGGATTGTTTTCCTCATTGTTTTTTTGATTTGTTTGGATCTATAGAGCAAAAGAATGTATAGTAAGTACAATGTGATATTTTGTATTAATGTAATAGAGAAAAGAAAAAAACAATATTTAATATCACCTTCTGTTAGCCGGGCTTGCCCTGTGATGGAGATCCAGGTGCGGGATTGTTGAGGGACTCTTTATTTTTTTTTCTTTTTCATGATAGGCTTCACGAAGCCTTTTAAGCCTTTCCTGCTTTTTTTCATTTATCATCTTAGCATACCGCTCTATGTCTCTTTTTCTTTTTTTCCTTAGCATCCATTAATGTATCTTCTGAGAACAATGTGATATTGTATTTTCATCCAAAACAATGTGATATTTTCCATGAATAATAAGAACAATGTGATATTTTTCATGAATACAATAGAGAAAAACACTAAAGCAATATATTGAAGTAAATTTACCTCGATGCAATTCTGTTTTTAGGTTTTCAGTTTCCTCTATGCCAGCTTCATTGTAGACATCTTGACCTCCGGTGTGGACATCTTGACAGGCATCAACGTATAGAGATCCAGACGTGACGGCGAGGATGGCTTGCTGGCCGACACTGGGCCCAGATCGCGTCGCAAGGGTCGGACTCGGCAGCCGACGCTGGTTGTTGATATCCATGAAATTATGTTGGAGAAATTTTTCTGTTGTTTTTGCTTTGCTCTATCTATCTGGCTGTTTATTTTATAGATGCAGTCCTATTTGAATTTGAACAATACGTTTAAAGGACTGGAAGTTTAAAGATAAGGACATGAGTCCTATATGGACTGAAAGTTGAGTTCTATACGGACTGAAAGTTTTGGTCGGGCTGGAACTTCCTTTATAGGAAATAGATACATAAACGTGATTGCCTGGGAGTTTTGAGATACTTTATTATATTTATATTATATATTATTGGCTGGCGAGCATTATTTATTTATTATGATGATGCGGACAGAACTTTGGTGGAGAAATAATTATATATTAGGGAGAGATATGATGCTTTTCCAGCTGCTGAGCAACAACGCACAGCCTAGCCTTCGGGTATGCTCAGCCTGTTCGTTTGAACTTATCAGCCAAACCAGCCAGCCATTCAACGGTATTTTTCTCTCACAAAAAATCAGAACCAGCCAGCCAGAAACGACCAAGCAAACAGGACAGCTGTAATTTGGGCTTCCGCCATCGTGGGCTTTCAACGGTGCCATTTCGCTGATACCGGCCTTTTTATTGGGTCGGTGAACGATCCACGCTGAAAACCATTTTGTGCTGTCAAATGAACTGGACGTCCGGACGCGGTTTACACATTTGCGTGTGTTTCTCTTTTCCCAGGTCAGCAGAGTTGCTGGTGCTATTCAAATGCCAGTCAAAACATCCTTTATTTAATTCATTCACCTAATCTAATCACACCAGGTGGAAAACCAAGTCTAACATTATTACTTACGCAACAAATGTTACTAGCTGCACTGGCCGCTGGTCTCATTCATTCACGTCTGAATACGCAACACACGCACCCACCTTGTCCTTCTCTATTCCCGAACTGAGCGCACGCGCTGCAAATCAAATAGCATACCGCAGCCCACACTCTCTCACATTCCCTTTGTCTCGTCTCTGTACGGTCTCGTCTCGCAGGCTCAGCCAGCCGCCGTCCACGCGATCGCGACGCGACCATGATCTCGCCGGACACCGTCCACACACCACACGGCCCTCGGCATCGCAGGTGCGTGTGTGTCATCGCCTCATCGGCGTCATCGAATCCCCGTTTTCATTAACTTGCCATTCGTTTTCCTCTATCCCATCTTGCACGCAATGTAATCGCCCTCGTGCGCTACCTCTCCCCAGTGTAATAATCAAAATTTCATTCACATAGATTCCATTCATTTCACTAGCTTCGACCTGTGTCCATATGACGCGTGCTCTCGATCGTGCAGGCCGACGTTCTACCGCATCTGGAAGAACGGGTCGGTGGAGCAGTACTCGGTGGAGCAGTACTCGGTGGCGCCGTACGACGCCACGCTGCTCAACTGCATGCTGTGGATGCTGTACGGCCTCCCGCCGTGCAACCTCACGGCAATGGCAGCGTGCCCATCATCATCATCAGCGCCACCGGCATCGCCACCCTGCTCGCCTACATCGCCCTCTTCCTCGCCTTCTCCGCTGGCAACGTCCGCCGCCGCCTCGTCCTCATCCTCGTCGGAGTACTCGCCGCGCTCGTCCTCTCCCTCGCCCACACCCATGAGATCCGCGCCATGGTCGTTGGAATCATCATCGTCCTCTTCGGCACGGGCATGTACGCGTCCGTCATGGTAAGTAAACTTTACTTCCGATCGGATGCGTGCATGGGGATTTTTCAGCAATGTCAATTAAGATTATTGGAGCTTTACTTTTGTGTGGCAACTTGAGTAGTATTTGTTTGTGTGGTGTTTTTCTTGTCAGAAAATGGTGATCCAGACCAAGAGCGTGGAGTACATGCCCCTGTTCCTGTCCATCACATTGCTGCTCAAGTGCTCAACAGTGTCTGTTGGACTGCATACGCCCTTGTACGCTTCGACCTGTACCTCACTCTCACTGTAAGTCTCTGAACCACTTATTGATGTCTCTATAAATGAATTTTGTGAACCGGGATAATGATTTTTGTGAACCGGGATCTTTTTGCTGTTAGATCACGAACGGGGTGGGCATTATTTTCTCGGTGGCGCAGCTGATCCTGTATGCCATCTACTACAAGTCAACGCAGCAGATCATCGATGCGCGCAGGACCGATCGGGTCGCCATGAGCCATTGAGCCCATGAGGCCATTACCGAGGCCGTCGTGGACTCCGCTTCCGGTGACAATCAGTCCTTACGGAATATTACTTGTACTACTTCATCGTCTATTTTTTCAAAAAGACAAAGTTTACTCTTCGACACTCTAAAACTATAATAATTAGTCTAATATAATATATTTTTGTAGTTTTGTCATAGTTTTGAATACTATGACAAAATAAATCCTCCCTCTCTCCGGGCAATTTTTGGTCAAATTCTGCTTCCATCCTGAGAGGTCTAACGGCTCGCCTCTCCTGCACACGAGCGCGCCCCGCGTGGTTGGTCCCACCTGTCAGGCCCGTCTTCTTCATCCGGCAACCAAAGATCAAAACTCTGGCGCCATGCCGCAAATTCAATTCACCGTGATGGAGTAAATCTCAAATTGATTGAGGATTTCAATTCCCCATTCATGCCTCTTCATTTCCCCATAATTTCCCCTCTAAATTTAGTTTTCAATCGCCAAAATTAATCCTCTTTGAATGACCGTCGTCACCGCCGATCCCTCCATGGTCGTTCCCCTTCCTCTTCGCCCCATAAAATGATGCCTTATTACTCCACACTAGCCCTTTTGCAGTTATCCCATGCTCCCTTACTTTCCTGCCATCTCCCTCATCGTCCTCTTCGCGGCACCATGACAACTCCAACCAACCCTTTGGCAAGCCCGTTGTTCGTCGAATCTATCTAGCCCTCAACCCCTTATCAACCCAAAGGCCTTCAAGCCAACTTTTCCAGGCTAGGGATGGAAATGTGGCATCTTTCCCCGTCACCAGATGTGTAATTTCTCTATAAACCCTTGTTTGGTTATTCCCTCTGAAAGGTCGAGATAACGGAATAGAGGGGGGTGAATAATCCTTTTAAAACTAATCGCACTGTCTAACCAAAATAAATGCGAAATTAAAACTATCGGTCTAGCCAAGACTTCACCCCTCTATCTATGACTCTAGATGCACCTTATAAGAGATCCTACTTAAGAAAATAAGGTGTCAATCTAGCTAGTGCTCTCCTAAACAATTCTAGCTTGCAAGGTCACACAAACCTAAGCAACTAGTACTCTAGCAAACAAGGGAGCACCTACATAATTCTAATGAGCAAAGCACAAAGCCAACCTAAGCTCACTAGATGCTCAAGGACAAGGTTACACAAACCGAACCCAAGAGCTCAACCTTTACTTAACTACACAAGCCAAGCAAAGCAACTAATTAGACTACATAAGCTAACTAATGCAAGAGCAACAACACAAGCACAAAATATATGAATGAAGCTTCTGAAAGAGACACAAACCACCGTGAAGTATGAAACAAGATGACATGGTGATTTTTCACCAGGTTCACTTGGTTGCCACCAAACTACGTCCTGTTGTGGCGATACACCCACTTGGAGGTTCACTCTCTAATTGGCATCACCTAGCAAACCCACAGCCTCGGGTGCGATGAACCAACACAAGATGGGGATCCTTCAAGCAACGAGCTCAAATAGAGTAGCCAATTTGCGACTTCCGCGGGGAAGGCTCAAGAACCCCTCATAATCTCTTCTCCGGAGCACCGCACAATCTCCTTGCGTGCTTCGACGGAGTCTTTTGCCACCAAGCCATCTAGGAGGTGGCAACCTCCAAGAGTCACAAGCTCACCGGCTTGCAACACAAACAACTAGTGCCACTCGATGCAAATCTCTCAATGCAACGCATTAGAATCGTTCTCTCACTCGATCGGATAAACACTATCAAGTTAGAGTGAGTAGAAGGCTCTCCAAGCACTCTCCAAGGTGGACACCAAGTCCCCAAGGTGCTCAGCCCTGGCCAAGGCCAGCCAAAGGGCTATTTATAAGCCTCTCACTCAAAATTCAACCGTTACACTCTCAAACGGCTATATTCAGGAGCGTCGGGCGCGTCCAACGCCCTGCGTCGGACGCGTTCGACGCTACACAAATTCATGATCCAAGCCTCCATGCCGAACCACCCAAAATACACATGTTGGACGCGTCCAACGCTCATCACAGAACGCGTCCGACGCTATATAAAATCACGCGCGTTTAAAAATCCGACCGTTGGACACCGCTGGATGTAGAGTCGGGCGTCCAACGCACCCCGTTGGACGCGGCTTTCAGCGTCCAACGCTTACTCTCTCATGTGGTCAGCTTTGAGTAGCGTCCAACGCTTCTCCAGACACGTCCAACGCCCCTCTGGACGCGTCCAACGCTCAGCGTCCAACGCTCTCTGAGTAGCAGACCACCCCGAAATCGGGCATATCTCTTAGCTCCGAACTCTGTTTTCGATGATCTTGGACTCGTTGGAAAGATAACTCAGTGGGCTACACAACCCACATGGCCACTTGATCCATTTCATAATAGATCAAAGCAATATTCCACTCCAAGAGTCATCCTAGTGTTCGGAGAACACCGAAACGTCTCCAACTCCTTCACCTTTGTAAATGTGCCAACACCACCAAGTGTACATCACCATGTGTATGTATGTTAGCATTTTCACAATCATTTTCAAAGGATTTTCACTTGCTCTCACAACGCCACTCGATCCTAACACGTCGCAAAGTTAGATTGCTCAAGTGGCACTAGATGACCGATATGCAAACAAGTTTGCCCCTCTTGATAATTCACATTAGTCCAACCTAAAGTTTTCACTCAATTTCCAAAACCACATAGGGACCTTTCACCCTCCCATAAGGAGATTGAGGGATATTTGGAGGGTATTTGTTTCACACCAATTGTGGTGTGTAATTAATCCCCCCTCAATCCTCTCCTCTTGTGAATTCTCAAAAAAAAATCCTCTCCTCTTGTGGATTAATCGAACAATGCCTTAGCTAGGATGCTAAAATGGGAGAGAAACAATCCCCATGGGGGTGTTAACGGGAAAACTAGCAAGACTCATGTACATTTTTTAGCCTTTGGCTCAAGATCTAACGACTAACATTTTTTCCACGACATTTGTGGATGAGTCCACGCTTTTGTTATGAGTCCATTTGAAGACTCTAGCAATGTAACTATGATAAAATATGATGTAAATTGTAGAGACTTCTCTCCAACTTAAGAAACATAAAGGTACACTATGGACTAGCTAATTGTAATAGCCCTTTTGCATTGTAATCATAAAATTACATGAACGTTCACCTAAAATTATATTTATAATTACATTGATTAGCGATGTAACTAACAATGTAAGTATAGATAAAATGCAAAAAAGTAGCCTTCACTTGAAGAAGAGTGCATAGGGATTATGACCATCATATAAACTCAAACTATAGTGGCTACGGATGCATATTACCAAACTATAAAATAACAACAAAAACATATATCGACCAAAATATTTAAACCCACCTTGTATTCTTGGAACAAACAAATTGAAATCTAAAAAGAATCTATTTAACTATCAAAGTAGTTTGATTTTTCTTCTCAAGCTACAACACCATACATCGTACTCCTGAGCTCCCAAAACCATTCAAATTACCTCTCTACCTTAGTTTGGAATGGTTTTGTCCTTTTTAAGCTCAGTAATACTGATAGACACTTCATAAAATTTTGGAACCACAAAAATATCTCTAAACTTCTAAAAAGTATGTAAATAAATTATAGATGTAGATTGCAATACAAAAATCCAAATAAAATATTTATAGCTACTGAAAACATTTCTAAAGATAGAGGTTAGATTTGATATATTAAATGTTGTCCTTTAATTTTGCATCCTCACAAAAAGATTTAGAATCATTTGAAAGAATATTTCTATATATATTTGTTTAATATAATAAATGAAACAAAAAATGCTAGGGATAGATCGGGATATGATAAATCTAAATAAATTATTTAGAGCTCGTGATAACACTTTTTAGAGATAGAGGTTAGATCTAAGATACTAAATGTAGTCCTTTCATTTTTGCATCATCACAAAAAGATGTGGAATCCTTCGCAAGAAAATTTTGATATATATTTATTAAATATAACAAAACAAAACAATAAATGTTGATGATAGATTAATATTCTAAATAAAATATTTAGAACTCATGAAAACATTTTAGATCGAGTTTAGATCTGAGATATTGAATGTTGTCCCTTAATTTTTACATCCTCACTAAGATTTGAGATCCCTCACAAGACTATTTCAATATATATTTATTTAATATAATAAAATGGAACAATAAAGGCTAGGAATAGATTGATATATGAAAATCTAAATAAAATATCTAGAGCTTATTAAAATATTTCTACAAATAGAGATTAGATTTGAGATACTAAATGTTGTCCCTTAATTTTGGCACCCTCAAGAAAATTTTTGAAATTCCTTGCAAGAAGATTTTGATATTTATTTATTTAATATAACAAAAGGGAACACTAAATGCTAGGGATAGATTAGGATTTGAAAAATCTAAATAAAAAATTTAGAGTTTGTGAAACATTTAAGATAGAGTTTAGGTCTGAGATTAAATGTTGTCCCTTTATTTTTTGCTTCCTCACTCAGATTTGAAATCCCTCATAAGAATATTTTGATATATTTATTTATTTAATATAAGAAAATAGAACAATAAATGCTAGGGATAGATTAAGAAATAAAAAAATGTAAATAAAATATCTAGAGCTCGTTAAAACATTTCTAGAGATAGAGATTAGATTTGAGATGCTAAATGCTAATTCCTCCGTTTTAAATTGTACTACCCCTGTTCCACTAGTCTTATTCATAAATTTATATAAAATATTATTTTTTATTGTGGTATGCTTTATTAATAAAAGATATTTAAGAATGACTTAGATTTTATTATATTTATATAATTTTTTTAACAAGACGAGTGGTCAAACTTAGAGATAAAAAAGTCAAACGAACTACAATTTAGAACGAAGGTAGTGTCCCTTAAGTTTTGCATCCTCACAAAAATATTTGAAATCTCTTACAAGAAGATTTCGATATGCAAATTTAATATAAGAAAACGGGACAATCTTTACAAGAACGAAAGTTGCGTCATAGCATCAGGCATATTATTTGGCCACGTGTTGCCTTCCAAATCGACATCGTGGGTGGGCCGTCGGTCCATCTCTCAGGAACTGTCGCGAAACCTGCAGGGCTGTTCTCGCCCCTCCGCCTTACACCGCCCGATCCGACCGCCGTCGCCTACCTCGGCGTTCGCCAGTTCGCCCATCTCTCCGACTGTCGTTCCGCCTGTGTCTCCCTCAATCTCCACCCTCCATTGCCCTCTGGGGGTTTCATTCGTAGCGGGCGTGGGCTGCCTCGGAGGCGTCGGTAGCACGATTGAAAACCAAGCTCGCTGTTTGGTGGAGGCTCGATCTCTGTGGCGTGGGCCGCCGCTCTTCCTAACCGTATCCTGCACTCCTGCCCATGCTCCATCACTCCATCGCCGTCCTCTTGCGCCATGGCTGCGCGCTGCACCGACGCCAGTCGCCAGTGGCACAGTTCAAGCTCGACTCCGTGACTAGCGCCCAAGGCCGCAACGACGGAGGCCCAGCGCAGCTTGGAGAACTCACTGTTTCCTCGACCTGTGTCTGACGAAGGCAACATACGAGTTCCTCAAGCTACACGATGCATGATTATAATAAATACAAACAGATGCTACTTGCCCCCTTTTTCATTTGGAAACAAGACTGAATATAACATAGCCAAAAAAACTTTCTTTGAGCGTGGATATAAATACATAAAAATTAAAAATGATAAGCTTGGCCTGTATTTGAATTAAACCTGCTCCAAGCCTGTTTATTAAAGAAAATAAAAATTACAGTTAATATACATGTCACTTTAGTTTGGTTTAGTTCTGCAATGTGAGCACTTTTCTTTTTGTATGATGTTGTAGGAGAGTAATTTTGGAAAAAAAAAGAAAAGAAAATTGACTAATACTACCATGTGCTCTGTGCTCATTAAAGCTTTCCAAGAACTCTAGACTCCTCATCAAGGTATGCAACTCGGTGGGCAACTGGACACATGATAGCTAGAATATGCATGTCTGATCTGTCTATTCATCGAACGTTGCAGTGTGTTTGAGGTATCCTTGCCACTACCAGAGCCATATGCACTAGTAGTACCTATGCTAGTATGCTTGCATTGGTATCGTTGTAAAAATCTGCCCCATATCTTCTGTAAGCAAAAATATTTTACCCAATAATTAACTAATTCCAGTTACAGATTATATACTGCTATGTAGTGAATGGAAAATTCCAAAACTAGCTCTATGTGGTGGCAGTAGGGAAATGGCAAGCCATCTCTAAACGAATTTCTCGGTATGATGATAATTGGATCATTGAAAAGTAGCCAGGCCCTTCGAGCATCGGAAAATAGTAAATAAAACCTTGTGTACCTTATAGCGGATGCAAAGACAGTGCCGTCCTTGATTATCTAGACTTGTGAAACATAAACCATTTGATAATCTGATGGATCGAAATAGATGGAAGACACTGCTATCCATTACAAATTTGCAATATTGGTCCCAATCCAGGGGAGGTGATTAGGGCAGGCGCGGCGCCCCGGTTTCTAGTATTATTCTAAATACGAACGTTGCATCGAAGAATGATCCTTCCATTCCATCTTCGCCACTTGGCATTGGCAAAGACCACAAAGTTATTGTACTGTACTGTATTTCCTTAACATCGAAGAAATTGTTTGGTGCCTTCAGGCTGTGGGCACCGCATGACCGGCAGCAGCGCACCAAACAAGTGCAACGGCGACAAGACCAAGAACGTGACGCGGGTCGTCGGAGTCGTGCGCACGTCTCAACAAAAAACAACCCGCCGCGGGCGGCTCCGGCGGCGCTCCTCCTCCTCTCTCGCTCGTAACGCACGCAGACCGGCGGCACCGGGCTCTTGCATGATAGGCAGGGGCCATGCCACATCACCAGTAGAGACTGCTCCGGGCGGGGCTGCTGTAGATAGATAGAGATAGCAGAGACGCTGCTGGCTGGCTGGCTGGTGTTGTGCAGCGTGGGTAGGTATGCTGTGCGGACTGAGAGAACAGACGTGCAATTGCACACAGATAGACGCTGGCGTTCGGCCGGCGGGCACGGGGCTGCTGCTGATAGGAGATAGAGATAGAGACGCTGCAGGGCAGGGCTGCTGCAGATAGAGTAGCCAGCCGGCCGGTGCAGACCACGCACGCCTGCCTCGCGCTATAAAACCGGAGCCGGTGGGCGAGGCCCAGTCACAAGTCACAATCTCACATCCTCGGATCGGTCGATCAGCCGGTCCGTCCTCCCAACCTCCTCGAGGCCTCAGTTTGTGGAAAAGGTAGGAAGCATGTTCGGGCACCACCACCACCACGGCCACGGCGGGCACCAGGCCCCGCCGCCGCCGCCACCGGCGCATGAGCAGACGCTGTACAGGATCTTCTGCCGCGCCGACGAGTCCTACTGCCTCACCGTGCGCAACGACACCGTCGTCCTCGCGCCGACCAACCCCCGCGACGAGCACCAGGCATGCTATCTATTGCTTTCTCTCTCTCTCTCTCTCTCTCTCTCTCATCGATCGATCAATCTTGTGGTGGTTATGGACATATGGATCGTTCGGTTTGCTTGACACGCATTGTGCTTGTGCGCATGTGCAGCACTGGTACAAGGACATGAGGCACAGCACCAGGGTGAAGGACGCGGAGGGCCTGCCGGCGTTCGCGCTTGTCAACAGGGCCACTGGACTCGCCATCAAGCACTCGCTCGGCCAGCCCCATCCTGTAAGTCCGCCAACTGCAGATCGATGTGTGTATCATGTATTCATGTTCTCATGCCGTGCCATGCGATCATCTCTCTGACCCACCGTGTTGTTGCACGCGCCACACACATGTATATGTGCAGGTGAAGCTTGTGCCCTACAACCCGGAATACCTGGACGAGTCGGTGTTGTGGACGGAGAGCCACGACGTCGGCAAGGGCTTCCGCTGCATCCGCATGGTCAACAACATCAACCTCAACTTCGACGCCTTCCACGGCGACAAGGACCACGGCGGCGTGCACGACGGCACCACCGTCGTGCTCTGGGAGTGGTGCAAGGGCCCCAACCAGAGCTGGAAGGTGCTGCCCTGGGGCGACGAGGCCTACGCGACGCGCCCACCAGCAGGGCCGTACCCTGCTGCCGGGGGCTACGCGCCGCCCCCGCCAGGGCCGTACCCACCACCGCCTGTGCATGAGCCTGGCTACGGGTACCGCCCGGCGCCGCCGCCGCAGGAGCCTGGCTACGGCGGCTACCCGCCGGTTCCGGGGTACGGCAACCTGCCTCGCGTGCTCGCGTCTGAGCCCACCGTACGCGTCTTCTGCAAGGCCGGCGACGAGTACAGCCTCACCGTCAGGAACGGCACCGTGTGCCTGGCACCAACCAACCCCAGGGACGATTTCCAGGTACGTAGTATTGCAACAAGATCGATCGATGCTCTATGGTGTGTCGTGATAAAATGTGATCTTGGTGGTTTCGTGTAGCACTGGGTGAAGGACATGAAGTACAGCACTCGCATCAAGGACGAGGAAGGGTACCCGGCGTTCGCGCTGGTGAACAAGGTCACCGGCGAAGCCATCAAGCACTCCCTGGGACAGAGCCACCCGGTACGATCCATCACTCAGACGATCATCAGTTTCTAACCAACCAATGCATACAAATAATCTTGCGTGCGTGTCCAATGCAACTTTCTTTCTACTGCCTGTTAAGTCAGTCGGTCAGTCAATGCAGTTGTTGGCCCATACCTGTCTACTTTCCTGATAGATCAATGGGCTTCGTCACACGGTGTTGAACTTTGCTCGTAAATTGTAGTACAGTGTACATAGGAACGACAATATTGAAAGCAGTGCTATTAGTAGCTACTAGTAGTGCTATATATGCGTGTATTTTCAACTGCTCCAGACATTGGCATATGAACTGACGTGGATCCATCATGCATCATATCATATCAGGTTCGTCTGGTGCCCTACAACCCGGAGTACCTGGACGAGTCGGTGCTGTGGACTGAGAGCCGCGACGAAGGGCACGGCTTCCGCTGCGTGCGCATGGTGAACAACATCCGCCTCAACTTCGACGCCTTCCATGGCGACAAGGACCATGGCGGCGTCCACGATGGCACCACCGTCGTCCTCTGGGAGTGGGCCAAGGGTGACAACCAGCGCTGGAAGATCCTGCCCTGGTGTAAGTGTTCCAATAATATAATATAATAAGTTGCCTTCCATTCCATGCGTGCATTACTGTATATTATCCTTGGAGAATTCATTAGTTTTCCATCATCAGTTAAACATATACGACAGCACATCTGTCTTCTGGCAGTTTATGTCCTCGGATGCTCCGATGATCTGTATATTGACTAGCTTTTGTCCTATTACGTGTGCAGAGATGAAGCCATCCATCCAAGCGCGGCGTTGAGAGGATCGACCGGATCGGAGGAACCTTACCTTGCTGCTGTCGCCGTCCTCCGCTCCAGTCGTTGATCGAGTCGTTCTAGTTATCTTTCTATTTCGCGTCAGTTCCTGAATGAACAATAATAATGTATAGGAGTACTAGTTGTTGCCCATCAGCGTGCGACCATGTCTGAATCTGATCGTGCCCGGCCATCTTGCCGGTTGCTCGCTGCTGCTACTTCTGTTTGGTGTTCTGCAAGACTTTCTTGAGTATGTTGATGCTGAGTTCTCAATCACTGATCTATCTATCTCTATCCTTTAATTTTCCGTTCGCTCCTGGAATTGTGGATTGAAGATCGATGGGCGATGCATGAGTTTCATTCAGAGTTTCAGTGGTTCTGAACTTCTGGTGAGGAGTTAATCTACCGCATTGCATTTCTGCATTTTTTGACATTTGCTTTGCAATGTACTGTGCCAGAACTAACAGTATTTCCAATCTTTATTATTTGTGTTTATTGTTTCTTTTTTTGACGAAACCGTTTTTCTCTGCCCTTGTCAACTATGACGACGACTGCAAACGGACTAAACGATGAACACATGCTGTTGGAACATGGTACAGACAGTGCATGTGTTGTCAGTTTATATGACTCCGAACGTGTACGTCGCTGTATTGTTCTAGGACATCCTGCCAATTCTTAACGCCGAAAACAACCAAGCCCGTCTTCGTAGCCTCGCAGGTGGAACTAACAATGCAGCTGATGCATTGTTTCCATGCACGCAAACAAGCAAGACAGAAAGAAAAGACAGCATGGTAGAACATAACAAGAGTCGGTGAACGATCGACGCTGAAAAACATTTTGTGCTGTCAAATGAACTGGACGCGGTTTACATTTCGATATCGACAGGAGACCAGATAAGATCATGAGGCTGTGTTCCTCTTTTCCCAGGTCCGCGGTTGTTGGTGGTGTTGAAATGCCAGTCAAAACAGCCTTAGATTCACCTAATACAATCACCAACAGCACTAATACAACCACACCAACAGCACATCGATCTCTCTCTCCCCTATCTTATCTCACGAGCAGGAGCAGCACTTCAGCCAGAACCAAACGACAATACGACATCACCCCAGAAAGTCTGTTGGCATATGGGCATGGTGCCGGGGAAGGTTACCGAGAAGAATGCAGCTAGAGCGGGCAAAAGAGATGGATAGGGGTGGCGGATGCGGCTTGCTGCCAGGCGAGGTGGGCCATTGGCGGGGATGGAAGCTGCTTCAGAAGGAACTGCCTCTGCCGACGAGTCACTGCTCACGGGCGGTCATGGTACTGAAGGCCAGGAAAGTTGCGGACCTCGAACTGAAATGGTAGTGTGTTGTGCTGGGCCTGGGAACCATCATGCGGGAGAGGTGGACCTGCATGCTAAACTGGACGAGGTGCTCCGTGCTCGATTTCCCTGTAGTAATACTCTAATCGAGCTGCTCTTTTTTTTTTAGATAAAGGAATTTTATTTTCATTACGAAAATGAAAAAGGTCCCGGCCTCTGCATCGGACGATGTATGTGACCAAAATTATTATAAAAGATACTTTAGGTAGACTTCGTCGCCCGCAAAGTAAGCATGCCCAAAGCCAAACAAAACGGCTGGGATAAAGCAAAAAAGTTTCTCATAGACTTAACCTATTGCTAAACCTCCGGTCATGCTTGGCGAAAATTTTCATTGTTAAGGTTTCCAAAAGAAGACATGCATTTCGCAGAGAGCTCCGGTTGTCCTCCTTTTGAAACAACGACCACTGCCTTGGAAGTGTGTACCCCTGTAAATGACCTGCATTATAGAACAAATTGATGTTTTATCAAAAACCACATTGGCTTAACCATATGGCCCAACACATGGCGCCTGCTCCCATAAGCACTAGATAAGTATTGTTTGTCGTTAAATTTCGTATCCAAGTACTAAATACATGGTCAGCACTTAGTGGCAGTTTTAGACAGAAAGTTATCTCAATTAGACGCCAGACAAACTTAGCAAGCACACAATCAAACAAAAGATGTTGTATAGTCTCTAGGTTATTACAAAAACAACACTTCTCACTTTCATGCCAATTTCTTTTAACTAAGTTGTCTTTGGTGAGTGTTACTCCTCTATACAGAAACCAAAGGAAAACTTTTACCTTTAAAGAAATTTTATGTTTCCATACGAATCTATTTTGACATTTTGAGGCATGACGTCTACATCTATCATTGCATTGTACATGGATCTAACAGAAAAATGTCCACTTGTATTTAGTGACCATCTAAATATATCAGGTTAATCATTTAAATGTATATCTACAATTCAACTATTCTAATCATTTAGATTTCGGTCCACGATAGATCTTCGAAAGGAGATATTTAGATGCACGGTGCTTAAAATATCAAAGACTGTAGCATTCTTCTTCCTAACAATATTATATAGGTTAGGATATTGTTCCCTTAAGGTGGATGGTCCTAACCAGGTATCCTCCCAGAATCTGATTTGCGTGCCATTCTGCAATTTGAAATTTCCAAAAGATAGGAATTGACTTTTGACATTCATTAGTCCTCTCCAAAATTGAGAGTCACCTGGTTGTTTATCCACTTGAGTAATTGACTTAGTACTAAGATATTTACTTCTAAGCACCTGTTGCCAAGCTCCATCCTCGTTTATTAATTTGTAAAGCCACTTACTAAGCAAACATTTATTCTGGATTTTCAAATCAAGAATACCCAGCCCCCCTTGTTCCTTAGGTCTGCAAATGATACTCCATTTTGTTAGCATGTACTTCTTTTTATGATCATCCCCTTGTCAGAAAAATCTTGATCTATAGAAGTTCAACTTCTGAAGAATGCCCTTAGAAATTTCATAAAAAGACAACATAAAAAGAGCCAAGCTAGATAGCAATGAATTTATTAAAACTAAACGACCGTCATATGAAAGCAGCTTGCCTTTCCAACAGCTAAGCCTTTTTTTCAAATTTATCTTCTATTATCTTCCAATCAGCATTGTTAATCTTATTATGATGCATTGGAATACCAAGATAACAAAAAGGGTACTTCCCCATTTGACAGCCAAAAAGTTGTGTGTATTGATCCTCCCAATCTTTTGCTTCCCCATAGCAGATAATTCACTCTCATGGAAATTAATTTTCAAACCGGCAAGTTTCTCAAAAAGACATAGTACAAGTTTCATATTTTTTGCTTGTTCAAACTCATGTTCCATAAAAAGTATAATGTCATCTGCATATTGCAAAATAGAGAGGCCTCCATCGACTAGGTGTGGTACTAAACCGGTTATTTGTCCATCTTCTTTTGCTCTTGATATTAGTACAGCCAACATCTCAGCTACAAGATAAAAAGAAGTGGAGATAGAGGGTCTCCTTGCCATAGTTCTTTCCTAGTCTGGAAGTATCTACCGACACCGAGCTGCTCTTGGGTGTGTGTTTTCGGTGGATGATGACCCTATCATGGTTTATCCTCTTGATTGTATTTTGAACATTGTTGCTACTGAGCGTGCAGACAATGAGTAATGGAATTGCATTTCCATTTTAAAAATACTCTCTCGATATAGTTAATTATCATAAATAATGGTTATGTTTTTCTATCTCTTCATACAAGGTGTCCATGTTATCCCCACTAAGTCCATATGCCATCCTTTATTTAAACTCACTATACTTTTTTCTCTTCATGAATTATAATCATCCTCTATACCCGCGGCAATACACAGGGAATCTAGGGTAAAGGCAATGCATCTTATTCTCTCCCACCTTCAGAAACAGCATGTCGGAGCCGATCTAATTGACTGCGTCGGTAAATGTTGATGCAACTTTCACAACGTAACATGTACTAGTACCGTGGGAGAGATTTGATTGTTTTTTTTCCTCGAAAGACCGGACAACAAGCCTGTTGCCTGATCATAAGTTGCATTTACTAGTTCTATTATTTTTTTAAAAAAAAGGAAATTCAGCTTTATTGGGACTATATGTATGCATACCAAATTTCATTACTCTGCAAGTCAGCCGGTTTAATGGGGGCTCAGTTTCTACAACATGCCACCGAAAATTTAAACACCGGTGTTGCACTGAAAGTCTGCAAATGATCGACGCACCACTGTGATGACACCAAGAGTTGTTGAGCCGTTGGTAAAGATGTCACGGGATGAGAGCTCAAGATGGACACGTACACGTTCTACTACATTGCTGGCTTCTTCGAGCTTTTGCACAGGGAGAAGGCATTTCACTGGACAGGCTGACGACGCAATCGTCGAACCTACCTGACCAGCAGACCACCGTCCTGATAAACCCTGCCTAGCTTTGCAAACTGACAAGAGCAAAGTTCATCCAGAGAGTTGTTGTTCCATGGGATTGCTAACCAAAACCTTCACCTAACCACACTGGGACAACGAGGGTTTACCACTGCAGTTACAGTGCGTCCTACCTTTTCCGGACGTCCGCGGGACACATGTTTCGAGCAGTTACAGTTACGACAAATTTCTCCTAGTAACACTCTTGCTAAGCTACGCACTTTCTGTTTGGTTCTCAAAGATATTTGAGGCTGTTGACCGATGGTGAGTTTCAGACTTTTGCGTGATTCTTTGGGCAAACCGCTTTGGCGCATTATCTAATTCTAATTCTAATCAGTCACAAAAAATATATAATTCTAATCTTTAACGCCGAATAAATCGTGGCACCTTTTTTTAGAAGAAGCATGAGAGCACTTGCCATATTCCTAACGAGCCAAGGAAAAAAACTACCTGGTCTGCGTACCACCGTCACCGTCCAGATGAACCCTGACAAGCATTGCGAACAGACTGCTCCTCTTCTCTGGCATCAAGAGAGTTGTTGGCCATGCCCATCGGATTGCCAACCAAAGCTAGCCTTCACCTAATCACACGAGAACAATGGACATTGGACAACCAGGTTTACCTGCATTACAGCACAGGACACGTAGCAGGAGCAGTGAGTCAGTCAGTGACCAGCCAGCCGTCCAGACCTCGTTTACAGGCTAGTAGCACAAAACAAATTTCACCTACTCCCACTGATAAAAATTGCCTGGAAGAGTAATGGCAGAGCGAGGAAACGTCTCCACTCAATCAGCCTATACCTCAGCCTTGTTCAGAGTTGGCAATTGCATTACAACAAACTACTGTGGTAGTATGCAGAAGGGTGACAACGGAACTTTGGACATTCCAAACGGTTCAGAAGATGGCGACGACCCTGATGCAGATGATCGGCGGGAACATTCTTATCAGGATGTGCTCATCGGAATCGATCCACTGAATGGAGAGAAATGCAGTAGCAGGCTAGCAGCATCTTTATTTTTGTAAATAACAAAAATGCACTGGAAATGCAGTGAATGATCAGGTGTGGATGATACAATTCAGTGCAACTTCACTTGCCGGTTGCTATCGGCCTATCCCTTTCAACATGGCAAATCACTAATGCACCACTAAGCATTGCGCTTAGAACTTTAGAAGCTGCACAACGTTTCGTAGCAAGCATCATAGGAGTACGTAGTGTATCTACGTTAAGCCTGGCACGTAGATCGATACAGTGGAGACAAAAAAAAAGGCACAAAGTGATGACGATATATTCAAAGTAAAGCCGTGGTGTTTCTAGTGTACCAGAAAGTGCACAAGATTACAAGCCCGGCCATCACTTATCTCAGCAGGAGTGCAGAACAGGAGAGGAATCCCAGTGGACAGCGTTGTTAATTTGCGAGGAGGGAATCATGCAGGCAGGCAGCGTCGCGTCGGGCTCACGCGTCTGTCTACGCCCACTGGTGCTGGTGGGTGAACGAATGTGAAACGAAAACATCTAGAAATTCTGCAGAGACAAGAATCAAATTTTCTGATATCGAAAAGACGCGTAATAATGTACTGCATATAAGGAAATTTGTCATTCGTGTCGGCAAAAGGAAATTCTTCAGGTTAGGTCCGGTCTGGTGACAAAGCATGAACGGTGGTCTCTGATTCTCTGAAAGAAAGAAAGAGCTCTGACGCTGTAGCTGAGTGCAAAACTTCTGAATTTTTTCAGTCAGAAACCGATTGACAAGCAACAGTAATATAATCTCCTCTCCTAGATACTGAAAACTATAGTTCAGTAACCCTTCACAACTTGACATTGAGCAGGAGTAGCCTCCATCGCGTACACATCTAATAATGCAGAAAGACGTTGGAGGTAATGACACCATCATCAACTAATCCATCACACTAGAGGCATGAGCCTCCATCACTGGATCAAATCTGCCAGTACACTCATACCCAGATATCAAACGGCTATATTATCAAAACCTGCCAAACCAGTAGTATACAAGAATCAAAACTTCTGAATTTTCAGTCAGAGACCGATTGGCAAATGACAGGCAACAGTAATCTCCTCTCCTAGATACTGAAACTACAATTCAGTAACCCTTGACAAGTTCACATTTGGTTGGGAGTATCCTCCATCAAGTACACAGCTAACAATGCAGAAAGACGTTGGGGGGCTAATGACACCATCAGTTCATCATGAACTGTGTGCTCCACCACTAGTCCATCACACTGGAGGCATGAGCCTCCATCTCACTGGACAAATCTGCTGCCAGTACACTCATACCCAGATATCAAACGTATATATATCATGATAACCTGCCAAATTTTGTTTTCTTCACCACCAGATCATACTTACGGTAGGTATAAACACGGTTTTCACGCAGAGAACCAGACGGGCCCACTCTATACCAGCCAGCCGGCCAGCCAGGCATTTACTACTAGTTGCCAAATTACAGCTACAGGAGATGAGGGAAGCGTTTCAGTTTCAGCAGCGGTACACCGGTTGAGTCATCTCCTGGTCATCCAGTCCGTCAATCCAGCGAGCCGTTGGGGTGGTGGACCGGTGCTGGACTGGTTGCCGGTGGGCGCCGCTGGCTAGCCTTTTTGTGCTATAAAACGCGGCGGCCGGGCAGCGTCTCTCCTCGCACCACCGTCACTCACAACACAGCACCTCGTCGAGCACCGGTACCGGGGAGAAAGGAGAGGATGTCGTGGTTCGGGCACCACCACCACAACCAGCCGGCTCCCCCGGCGTCGGGGCCGAACCAGGTGTTCAAGATCTTCTGCCGCGCCAACGAGAACTACTGCCTGGCGGTCCGCGACGGCGCCGTGGTGCTGGCCCCGACCAACCCCAAGGACGAGCACCAGCACTGGTACAAGGACATGCGCTTCAGCACCCGCGTCAAGGACGAGGAGGGCATGCCGGCGTTCGCGCTCGTCAACAAGGCCACCGGGCTCGCCATCAAGCACTCCCTCGGCCAGTCCCACCCGGTGAGCTAGTGCTTGTGCTCTGTTCTCTTCTCTAGTGCTCTCGATCTGCGTTCTCGCTGGGTTCGTCAACCCGGCCGGATGAATGGTGAATCGATCAATCCATTTCCATGTCTGCACGTACAGGTGAAGCTCGCGCCTTTCAACCCTGATCAGGCGGACGCGTCGTTCCTGTGGACGGAGAGCAAGGACGTGGGCAAGGGCTTCCGCTGCATCCGCATGGTGAACAACACCCGCCTCAACTTCGACGCCTTCCACGGCGACAAGGACCACGGCGGCGTGCACGACGGCACCGGCGTCGTCCTCTGGGAGTGGTGCAAGGGCGAGAACCAGAGCTGGAAGATCCTGCCGTGGGGGCCCGAGGCGAACGCCGCGGCGGGGGCGCACGCCGCCAACGGCGGCGTGCACCCCGTGCGCGTCTTCTGCAAGGCCGGAGGCGAGGACTACTGCCTGACGGTGCGCAACGGGACGGCGTGCCTGGCGCCCACCAACCCGCGGGACGAGTACCAGCACTGGATCAAGGACATGCGCCACAGCACACGGGTCCGCGACGAGGAAGGGTACCCGGCGTTCGCGCTGGTGAACAAGGTCACCGGCCAGGCGCTCAAGCACTCCACGGGGCAGGGCCACCCCGTGAAGCTGGTGCCCTACAACCCGGATTACCAGGACGAGTCGGTGCTCTGGACCGAGAGCCGCGACGTCGGCAACGGGTTCCGCTGCGTGCGCATGGTCAACAACATCTACCTCAACTTCGACGCCTTCCACGGCGACAAGGCACACGGCGGAGTCCATGACGGCACCGAGATCGTGCTCTGGAAGTGGTGCGAGGGCGACAACCAGCGCTGGAAGATCCTCCCATGGTGTAAGTCTACATGTCTTCTTCCTCTTCAACCTTCTGTACCTAATAACTGTGTAGTACGACTGCAACAACCATTGATGGCCTGCCCTAACATCCTTTGAAATTGCTGTTGCTTGCGTTTGCAGAGACGAAGGACACCGCAGGAACCAAAGGAGCTACTAGCTGCTACTCCTACCTAATAATAATTCTGCTGGCTGCGGCGATCCCCAAATAAAAGATGCTATAGCTAGCGATTGCGATGCATCGCGGACTTCGGAGTGGTGTTTTCGTCAGACTGCCAGTCACTGTGTGGCTAGTGTTCCAACATTTGTCAGCCTGCTTGCGAGGAAGGGGAGTGACAGAGTCGGGAGAAGCTGCTGCTGCATTCTGAATTTCTGATGTATGAGTACTCATCCCTGCATACTATGTCTGTACTCTGAATGAACTCTGTATGAGATGAGATCTCATCTCATTTCTCCTACTGAATGAATGAATCATTGTCTTTCTTTGCTTCACCTGCATTTCGTTTTACTGTTGCGTGATCCGGACAAAATTGCTCGAGGGCGCCTCAGATACCTACTCTGTCTCCAGCCTCTAATCCGGCCTGCTGTGGCACCAGGATAGCACCAAAAGAGATATGTTCACCGTTATTCTGTATTTATACAATAGAAAAAAAAAGGAAAACCCTGTGCTGTGGACTTCTTGAAATTAATCTAGGCAGTTTTACAAGGACACCGATAAGCCGGGCAGTTTTACAAGGACAGGGCACCTTGAGCACCAACGACCTGCTTGCTGGTCTTAGTACAACTATGATATATCATCCATCTACTAAACATTCTCAAATGTACCAAAATGCAACTGCAACTGAACACAGCTACAAGCCAGAGTGCCACAGCTCGACACATAATACATCTGTTGCGCCTAGAGTGCCCAGCTAAAATATATACAAAGTTTCACAGAAGTCACAGGCACATCCCGGCCCAGCTTTACAGAATCACAGGTCTACATGCCGACGCTGGGATCCTTCTTCCTCTTGCTCCGCGAACGACTTGATATGAGGAGCATCAGGCTCAGCTCCTCGCTGCGGTAGAGAAAGTCTCGAAATGATGAGCCGTGCCACATTCTCTGCTGCCACGGCACCCGTCACCCGTCTCTATGGCGCTCGCGGCGCTCTCAAAAGTGTTCACGTAGTACAGCTGCTTCCCGTCCAACACTATCGGAGCAAACTCATCTGGGGCTTCGTAGTGCGGGTAAGCAGCCCAGTTTATCCGGATCGTCTCTTTCCTCACGCTGAACTCCAACAAATACAACAGCAGCAAATATTAACTCACAAACCTCGTCTCATCTGGCCTGACTAACTCTAATATAATCAAACTGCTACGTACCTGAAGATCTGATCCAGTAAACCATCATCCAGCTTTGCACGTGAGAACATCTTGTAGGCCATGTCATCTTGGCTATACCTCTTCAGAATTGAGATGCACGAGAAAGGGATATCAGGGAGCTCTAGAGTACCAATCAGGTCTGGAATATTTGATGCAAAGTTTAGACCAAAATATTCCTGCAGCCATAAATAGAATACAGTAATAGGCAAGTGCCTTGTCATCAGTAAGTCGTCCCAACCAACAAAGTGTCGAAGAGGCTTTCACCACTCGTTCACTTTGCTGCGTGTTGATGCTAAGATCTACAAAAGGAATGACAACAGAATGGTATGCTACCATAACACTTACAGGGTTGAGTAGGCCTCTGACAAAGGTCGCATGTGTGTGCTGCATCTTCGATCCAATTCGCTGCCTTCGCCCCTTTCTTATTGTCGTCCGTCCATTTTTCCCTTGTTTTTTTAAGAGGAGAAGAGATGCTGGCCATTTTCCTTTCTGTATTTCGTTTTTATTTCCATCGTTTCATATTTTATTTTTTGCTTAGACGCGACGCAATAGATTGATTTGCTAAGATTCTCGGCCTACCTGGGGACACCGCTGCTTCCGACGACATTATCCTTGTCTTATCAGAATCTATGCTCCCTCTGTCGCAAAAATATAATTTTTGTTAAATTTACTATAAAACATATTTCATAACCACTATAATGATACTGAATTAGAAACATTATTTGTAATCCATTTGTATAGATTTATCAAACATGTAATTGTTTGGTTCCTGAAAAATTGAGAATTATTACCTCCATTTTAAATTATGAGTCGCTTTGACTTTTTTTAACACAAGTCGTTTGACTTTTGGTATATTTATTTTGCTATAATTTATAATTTGGATCGAGGGTAATCTTTTTTTTTTTGAAGAAATGGAGTACAGTTATAATTAAGAAATAGGTGCAAGATTCTTCTTCCCAAAACGACTAGAAACGGAATCGCTTTTTCCATTGGCTAGTGTCGCATGGCATCCTCCTTCCTGCAGTCCTTCTCTGCCCTGCCCATGCACGCACCCCATCCACTCCACCGATGCGATGGACGCACCACCACCACCTTGCGCAGCGTGATGCTCACGCCACATGCACCACCACTAGTTGGGCCGCCGGCCAGGAGCATCCGGCCGTATAAATCCGGCGGCTCGCCCGTCGCCGTATGCAATTGTCTGTGTCAGAGCCCCATCAGCGCAAGAAGAGAACACACCAGAGAGGAGGTACCGTGAGGTGAGGTTGCAACTTGCAAGTCGGCGTCAGCATGGCATACTACGGCCGCCGTGACCAGAGCTACGGCGGTGGGTATGGCGGCGGCATCGCGACGCCGGGGTACGCTCCGCCGGTGCCGTACGGGATGTCGCAGGTGAACATCGAAGGCAACGGGTGCGGGCGGCCGCTGCCGCCGCAGCCGACCGTGAAGGTGTACTGCCGAGCCAACCCCAACTACGCCATGACCATCCGCGACGGAAGGGTGGTGCTGGCGCCGGCGAACCCCAAGGACGAGTACCAGCACTGGATCAAGGACATGAGGTGGAGCACGAGCATCAAGGACGAGGAAGGGTACCCGGCGTTCGCGCTGGTGAACAAGGCGACCGGGGAGGCCATCAAGCACTCGCTGGGGCAGTCCCACCCGGTGCGCCTGGTGCCCTACAACCCGGACTTCCTGGACGAGTCCGTGCTCTGGACCGAGAGCCGCGACGTCGGCAACGGGTTCCGATGCATCCGCATGGTCAACAACATCTACCTCAACTTCGACGCCCTCCATGGCGATAAGTGGCACGGCGGCGTCCGTGACGGCACCGACATCGTGCTCTGGAAGTGGTGCGAGGGCGACAACCAGCGCTGGAAGATCCAGCCATACTACTGAATTTAATTTAATGGGCTGTACTTGCCGTCGTCCATCGTCGTCCACATGCTCGAGCCTCGATCGATCATGTACGTATACCACGTACTCGCCTATGTATCTATCTATCAGAATAACTGGGCCTTGTCTCTTGTGCCGTCTTGCTGCATGCATGCCAGCATGTGTGCATAGATAAAGAACGAAGGAGCGAGACAAATACCTACTCGTGGTCATGTATACGTTGCAGCTGTATATGTATGTACTCCTACCTTGTAATAAAAATAATATATAAGTTGCAATACATATACATATAATCCCTCTGTTTTTAAATTATAAGTTATTCTAAAAATCTTAGAGAGTCCAAGCATATCAAGTTTAATAGAAAAAAATAAAAAATTATGACATCAAATAAATATACTAAATATATAGTTAACAAAAATTCTAATAATACTTAGTTGGAATTCTAAATATTATCAAATTAATAAGGCCTCAAGTGTTTTGGGCCGGGCCGCGAATGTGGTGTCAAACTGGGTTGCTATGCTGGAATTTTTTTTATTAATAAATTTATTTTTTAAAAAAATTACAAAATTAGTCTCCATTTTTAAAAAATTGCAGGAATAGGCCACCAGTCGTCCGTTGGAAGGGCGAAGAGGGCCATGTCGCCCGACCAATGGGCGACTTGGCCGTGCACTGGCATGGGTGGGCCCCACATCGCCCGGACGATGGGCGACGTGGCCCATGTCGCCCGGCCAGTGGGCGACGTGGCGCATGTCGCCCGGCCAGTGGGCGACGTGGCCCATGTCGCCCGGCCAGTGGGCGACTTGGCCCATGTCGCCCGGCCACGGGGCGACGTGGCGCCGCTATATATAACGCGGCCGGCCGCGGCCGGCCGCTGCCGGCTGGGAGAAGAGAACAGGAGAGGAGAGGAGAGGAGAGGAGAGGAGAAGAGAAGAGAAGAGAAGAGAAGAGAAGAGGAAGAGGAAGAGGAAGGAAGAGGAAGAGAAGAGAAGAGAAGAGAAGAAGAGGAAGAGGAAGAGGAAGAGGAAGAGGAGAAGAGAAAAATTTTCGGTAAGTAAAAAAATAATTTTATATATAATTATTTAATGTGTGTTATATTAATTGTTAGATAATATAATTAGCAGTTAAGTGATTAATATTATATTTCGGTAGTATTATTTATATTCTTATTTTATATATATTGTTAAATTAAATAGTTATAGTTAAAATAATATTAGTAATATATTACTAAAAAGGTATTTTAGCTGAAATTTTTAGATTACACAGATGTCGGAGAAGTTAGGATTTCAAATTTATTATGGAGAAGGAGAAATTATTCAAGGTGTACACGGGGTTGATCTGTCAGGATTTGCCTCAGTAACTAGATGGGTGTCTAGGGCAAATGAGAGAACAATTAGTGGTGTGCAGAATTGGTTGATGCGAATATTTGGGCTTGACAGCAACCAACATGACGTTAAGGTCATGGGTATCGTTAGTCGTGCTCGGGAGGGCACTTTTTGGGAGTTAGTACCGCTTAATGCAACATCAACATGGAGAAAATACGTCAACAAAGCTGTAGAACGTGGGTGGCCTCTAGTCCTTCTTGTTCAGGCATATACGAAGGAGGTTCATGAGGTACACGGTGTAGAAGAAGAAGGAGGTCCGAGCCATGACAATGACAATGATAATGAGGAAGATAATGAAGAGGGTGATCATCACCTGTCATCTATGGTACCGACGGGTGAAGCGGACGAAGGAGAGCGCATAGAACATATAGTTGAAGAGATGGCGATGGAAGATATGGAGAATGAGAATATATCTGAAACTGAGTCATCTGAAGATGAGAATGAAATTCCTGTCCCACTGGAGTGGAAGAGTAACAGTTCAAAGAATTTGATGATCAACGAAGAAAATTCTGTGCCGTGGGAATATCATGAGAATGAACTAGTAGAGGGAGGTATGTACAAAGGCAAAGATGAAGTGATGAGTGCCGTGAAGTACTGGTCTCTGTCAATGAAGCGGTCTTTTGTAGTTGTGAAGTCCAACAAGAAAGTATATGATGTTAAATGTGTGTTTTCGGACTGTCCATTTAGGGTACATGCTTATGAGCAAAAATGGAGTACAATTTGGAAGTGCTCTATAGTAACAGAACATACATGTGAGTTACAAGAATTAGAGAAGTCTAATACTGCTCTTACATCGAGCTTCATTGCAGAGTACATGTATAATCGAATTGTTGATAATTTAAGGTATGAGCCGAAATCTATAGTGACTACTATAGAGGAAGATTTTAAATACACCATCAGCTATTCGAAGGCGTGGCGAGCGAAACAGAAGGTCATTGAGAAGAGATTCGGTTCGTACGAAGCATCTTATGAGAACCTACCAAGATTGTTAGAAACCATCAGACAAAAAAATATTGGTACATATTATGATATCATGGATGTGTCTGATCCAAAAGAGGCCGGAAAGTTAATACTTCGTCGAGCCTTTTTTGCACTAGGTCAATGTATAATGGCATTTCGTCATTGCAGACCTGTTTTATGCATGGATGGTACATTTCTAACAGGAAAGTATAAAGGTCAGATTCTAACTGCTATTGGTGTTGATGGGAATAATCAAGTACTACCAGTTGCTTTTGCTTTTGTGGAAAGTGAGAACACAGATAGTTGGTATTGGTTTCTAGAGCGTGTGAAGTTAGCAGTGGTGCAAGGGCGACCTAATGTTTGTGTCATACATGACCGACATGCCGGTTTGTTGAAGGCGATAACGGATATGCAATATGGTTCAGTGGAGCGTGATCTTCCTCCTCGATGGTCGGACATACAATCAAGATGGTGCATGAGGCACTTGGGTGCAAATTTTTTCAGCCATTTCAAAAATAAACACCTTATGAATCTGTTTAAGAGGTTGTGCAATCAGAACCAACAAAGAAAATTCAATGCAATGTGGAAACGTCTTGATGAATTAACAACAAAGCAAACAGAAGAGTTAGCGACTCGTACAAATCAAGACCCGAATGATATGTCTGTTCCTCTTTCAGGCCTTCCAACGGATGCCTTGAGGAACGTGGTTCGGAGGTCGGGGTCATCAATCAGGTGCTTCTCAGATTGGATTGAGTATGAGCCAAAGGAGAAGTGGTCATTATTATATGACACAGATGGGGCGAGGTTTAGAATAATGACAACAAATTTGGCGGAGGTGTACAATTGGGTCATTCGAGGCATGAGAGGATTACCTCTTGTAGCAATCGTAGAGGGTATTTTGCATGGAACATGCAAGTACTTCCGTGAAAGATATATGGTTGCTTTTAATGCGATGTCAGATAATACATTGATTTTTTCAACATTCATGACAAATTACATGAAAAAAAAGGTGGAGAAGGCAAGCTTGCATCGTGCACGTCCTATGGGCACAGCAGAGAATCGCTTTGAAGTTCTGTGTAGGGATCGGGGCCGTCGTGGTGGCAATCGAGAGAGAATTGCACAAGAGTGTGTTATTCGTTATAACTCATGCAGCTGTTCGTGCATGAAACCGAAACTTCTACACAGGCCGTGCTCACATGTTATAGCAGCTTGTTCACTTACTAATTTGTCCCCGAAGCCGTATGTCTCACATTATTTTACGAAGGAGGTAGTCATGACAACCTGGAATGCAGAGATTTATGGTTTCGCAATATTTGGTAGTTTTACAAACAATCCTGGAAGTAACTACCTGCGGGGGCCCGATAAGGACAAATTAAGACAGAAGCCTGGTCGTCGTAAGACACGGCGCATTAGAAATGATATGGATGACTCAGAAGTGGGAAGACTGGAGCATCGGTGCACCAAGTGCAATGGCACAGGACATACTTATAAAAAGTGCACGCGTGCAACCACCACAGAGGGAGCTGCAGAAGCAGGACCTTCACTTATTTGTTTTACTCATACAGACGATTTGGTAATATATATTTATATATAAATGTTGTATTTGCTACAGGCTACGAGCAGCTGGTCTACTACCTCTGTGTAGGCTTGTGCAGGCTAGTGCTGTTGAGGCCCCGGCCGATGCGGTGACACGGTTCAACTTTGACCGTTCCTTACTTGCGGCATTGGTGGACCGCTGGAGGCCTGAGACGCACACGTTCCACTTTCCTTGCGGGGAGATGACTCCCACACTCGAGGACGTCTCCTACTTACTTGGTGTCACCACTGCTGGACAGGCCGTCAGCCGTCCAGACGTGGAGGCCACTTGGCGTGAGGACCTTCTAATCCGTTTCGAGGGTGTTGTGCGTCGACCAGACGCTCCAGAGTATCAAACTCTTGCTGAAAACCAGCATCACGGGCCTACGAAGACCTGGCTCTTGCAGTTTCAGGTAAATAGATAACACTATGATATAGTTCATTAACATCAAATATTCATATGTATGTTAAATGAAATTTGAACTTCTGTTTTCTAATTCAGGCCGAGTATATCCACCCTGCGGCGGATGAGGCCACTGTGTCGAGGCACTTGGAGGCCTATCTGTTGTGGTTGTTTGGTTGGATAATGTTCACATCGTCGCATGGGAACTCTGTCGTGAAGCACTTGATCCACTTCGCGCGCGAGATAGCGGACGCACCGCTCGACGCCGTGCCGCAGTATAGTTGGGCGTCCGCTATCTTGGCAGCCACGTACCGAGGTCTTTGTGATGCGTGCACAAAGACCGACCCGTCAGCTATCCTCTCTGGTTGTCCACTATTACTTCAACTCTGGTCGTACGAGCGGTTTAGTATTGGACGACCAGTCATGGATTTCTCGACTTACGGAGCAGGGTTGTACGGGGAGACGGAGGAGGACGGCCCTACGATGGGTTCGTTGTGGGTCCGGCGGCGGGTAAGTCTTCTATATCGCGGTTGAACCTGTTTCTATTTATTTTTGAATAAATTGCACCTTACTATTATTTTCTATACAGCCTACTTGGGCAAACATTCAGGTTCACAGAGCCTATCCTGAGTACATGGCGGCGTTCGACCGGATTAGGCCAGACGACGTCCGCTGGACACCTTACAGCATGGAGGAGATTATCGTACGAGCGCCTAATGGGTTATCGTCGTTCTGCACGAGGGATCAGGAGTACTGGATGACACGTAAGGCTGTCGTTTTCGACATCTTTGTCGAGGACTACGCTCCTCACAGAGTGATGCGGCAGTTTGGTCGTAACCAGACGTTCCCACTTTCGGTTGCCCATATTGTTCCTCTTTCCGTGCACGGGTAAGTATAAGACAATTAATTCGTTCTGATTGAGTATTTAATATATATAGAAAGATAATTAATATGTTTTGAAATCCATAGTTACGTGCGGAGGGGTCTACCGGCAGGCGTTACTTGGTCCTCCCGTATACAGCCGTGGGTCGACGAGTGGGCCAACGCACTACATGATGTGACCTACGAGCCCAGACCGTTTTCCTTGCAGGCTTACGGGGACTACTTACGTTGGTATATTCCTCGCACACGGATCAGAGTCACGTATACACCAGCGGAGCCACGGACCCACGTCCCCAGGTTGACGGACACGTACCCTGTGCACAGAGATCAGGCGTTGTCGTTGGCGGTACGATCTTTATGAACTTCAACCCACTTCGTTTAATATTTTTCTTATCGTAATTACTTCAATGTTCTCGTTTTGTTAATAGGCCGACATGGGTCACCGTATCACTGTGGATGGTGGATCGCTCTTGCACCGGTTGAGGGAGGGCATTCAGATGACCAGCCACGAGCTTACCGCTGCGGTCCAGAGGATGTACGACTCTGCTGCAAACATTGTCAAGTTGACGTCGTGCCGGCCCTGCGGGCGATAGCCGGATGTCGTCCCTCGACCTTCACACGTGACACACAGGCCTGACGGACCGACGGCGCCACTACCTCCGCGGCCTACGTACCAAACAGGTGAGTAAGTTATATTTTCTTCGTATGTAGTAATGCTAACTTGTTCGTTACTTATAAGTTTCATTATTCAGGTCCACCTACGTACTCTGCCGGTTGGCGTCCGGAGTTCGATATCATTGGATCATCTTCGCAGCCTGCTCACATGCCTACAGGTACGATATAGTGGTGAAATTTAATTATATTATCTAATACTGTTTTATTCGTAACATTACATTCACTCTGCATGGTCAGGTATGCACTTTGACGGTTCGCGGCATCAGTTCGATTTCGGAGGTTCCTCTTCACACGCTGTACCCATGGTTCCAGGTATGACCTACTTTTAAGAGTTCGACACGTTATGTATTAGTTTTACCATCAGCGTTATCATAACGTTGGTCTTATATGTTTAGGGACGACCCGTTACGACTACGAGGGATCGGACATCTCTGAGCACGCTGACACTTTTCGTCAGCGATCTCCGACACCCTTCGACCTTGAGAGTTACCTGCAGCAGGAGCCGGCGGACGTACTTGCGTCATCGCAGCTACGTGAAGCACCACCACAGACACAGCCCTCACAGGACGAGTACGCGACACCACCTGCTGCTGGAGGCCGTCCTACACGTGTTACAGTTCCTCCTTCGCCGCTTACTTACTCAGCCAGCCATGTGCGAGCGGGCCGCAAAGCACCAAAGCCTGGCACGATTAGGGGTGTTGCACCTAAGCGTGGACGATATTAGTTTTGTATGATTTGCCGCCGATGTTGTTTTCTATGATATTGTACTGATACTATTTTAGTTTTTAGAACTTAATTAATGTTTCACTGTTGTATTTTTTCATCTATTAAACTTGGGCGAGCACACGACAATGGCGTTTTCGCACGCCAATTGCATGACTGCGTATTATTTTTGCTATTTCTCTGACTTCGATATTTTTTCTGAAATTTCCGAATACATAAATAATATTTAAAAAAACCGAAATTTTTCCTGAAATTTCCAAATAAATAAATATTATTTAAAAAAATCCAAAAAACCAGGTCGCCCTTTGGCCGGACGACCTGAGTCTGGTCGCCATTTGGTCGGGCGACCTGGGCCTGGTCGCCCTTTGGCCGGGCGACCTGGGCCTG
>CM041630.1:68637026-68747621 GCA_023333625.1 Bothriochloa decipiens
GACGTGTCTTTAGATCTGAATATAGTTGTGGGTCTGCTTTTGTTCGACTGTGAGTGATGTATGTGTAGCGTTAGATGTGTGTTGTATACGAATAAATATTACAGCTATATCTGTAAAAAAAAAAAAACTGTTGTCTATATGATCACGGTCAGAGGCAGAATCCACAGTTTTACGGGCCATTGCTACCTTTACGTGTACGGCTTTTCAGGACACGCACGCGCACGTACGGGGGCTATTCCCCTAGCCAGCTACAACTACCATGTTCTTTTCTTTTAAAAAAAAGAAAAGAGAAACGGTTATTTCAGCCTCTATATATTTTGTTAGACGAGCCTCTGCAGTTGCATAGCCAAGGCTTTTACAACATTTTCACTGATTTTATTTGCTTCGTAGTACCCTGTCTTCTTCTTTCCGTGCAGTGCACGAAAATAGTTGATCAAGTAACTAGGGCCACCCTCCGGTGCTACCTTGGGCCATGGCTAGTTCAGTTCCATCATATTTTATTTTATTTTACTTTATTGTAACAAATGCATATGCACTGCACGCAAATAGTAATACATTGTCAAGGAGAAGATAGGAATAATTTCATTATTTTTTAAAAGGAATCCGATGTATAGGCCGGCCACCAACTACGAGGCTAGCAGCACTAGCAGATATCCACCGGTACGCCTACGCTAAAGTCAAGGAGAAATAATCCTCCTATTTTTTATAGAAAAATATATACAACTGATCATGAACAATCTGATCACACCGCGGTGGCACCAGTGTACCGCGCAAGGCGGTGACCAGCTGACCCTCTTGCCATCCATTCATCATTGTTAGTCAAGTTGTTTTATTAGAATTATTGTCAAGTTCAATTGACAGACATTTTTCTTTAATTGTACGGGTAGTTCAGCTGGTGCAGCAGTACCGCATATTATTGCGTGGATATATATACAACAATTACATTTTTGGTATCAATGTAATATACCACAAGTGTCATGAAAATGGAAGCAATTTTATTTCTCTCCATTGTGGGACTATATAAAGTTTGATTATATATTTATAGAAAAATTGTCAATTTTTTTCATATCAAAACAAAGATATTATCAAAATATATTCAGTACAAAAATCCAACACTGCTTACTAGTATTTTTTATATAGAAACTTGAGATAAGTTTTGAAATATTTTAAGTTGGTACTACTCATCCCTTAATCCACTAAAAAAATATACTAACATTTAGGATATAAAATAAGTACCACTATACATTAGTCATGAAATATATGAGTAAAGCAAGTTGGACGAGACATAAATGGTAGTAATATATACTATAAATTTAGTCAATATTAAGCTTATTTGACTTGCACAAATACATGGTTGCCTTTTTTTTTGGTAAAGATAGAGTACAATATTTATATTTTGTTTGAAAATGAAAGTGGGAGATGTGCCGAACTTGTACCGACACAGAAGGAAAAAAAAAACACTATATTAGAATTTTACCCCGTCTTACCAGAAAAGGGACTTCATAGTATGAACAACATGTAATGGCTTATGCCTTAACGTAAGTTAAAACATGAGAGGAAGTACGAGAGGATGGAAACGAAGTTGATCGACGAGCGCAGGCGTACAACCAACCAGTACAAACGTTGACCTTTATATATTTATATATCACATCGAGAAAGAAAAGCGGGATGGGGAAAAAAAAAACAGCACACTGCCACGGTGCCACCTGCACCGCGGAAACCTATATATGGAAATGGAAAAGCGTTGCATTATGGGCGGGCAACCTAGAAAGCAAAATAATTAATAATGTAATACAATTTTTGACGTATACACGTATATATCTATATTACTACTATCTCTTTTTTTTTTCCTGGCATCCTGTTTTAATTTTGTGGCGGGAAAATAATCCACATGTTCTTGTACGTATGTATGTACAGTACCTGTTCTCCAATCATTTCATTTCCTTAACATGCAAGGAGTGAACTAAAATGTGTACTTGCGAATGCATATATGCAGCATATAGTTATACCCCTGTATGATGTATCTAGGCACAAGATCTTTGAATAATGCTGCTCAATGATATATTGATTTGGACATCTCCGTAGACTTTGGACTTGAGGACCTACGACGTAATGGCTGCAGTATACACATATGCATGACACATGCAGATTACAGATATATGGAGAGACCAGCAAGTTTCCCTCCCTCGAGAACGTTCCTTCGTTCATCATCACGAGGTAAGCTGAGCCGGCTGAGATTGTCTCACGACTACTGAACGAAGGCGTACGTACGTAGTACGTGTTAGTCTTGCTTGCACAGTTCCACCGGACATATGGATAGATTATATAATCTTACCTTTTTTTGTTTTAGTGGTCTAGCTTACGACCCTGATGTGCCTGTACTCGCGTATCTTCAGGTTTCGTTCCGTGAAATTAATTATATGGATGGTTGTGCCAACGACTCTTGTGTCTAAAAAAAAATCCGAAAGTCATGCATGGTAACAAGGACTGACCGAGCTGTGACGACGCCAAGACGACAACGTAGAGATGGAGAGCTGTAGTCGTAGAGATGGACGACCACACACATATGTACGCTGGCCTAGCCAGCAGCCACGCAGCATCGTCCAGCGTATAGCTAGCTAGCAATAACAAGACATGCATGTGTGCAAGGCAAGCTACATACTTGTGAGCTAGCTAGGTGGGCGTGTGCATGCTAGCTTGAAAACGATTTATTTGCACATTACATATATTCATAAATTAATTTGGCACGTACAGTGGTACTCTAGCTAGCAGTATATGTAGCAGCTAGGGTACAGTAGGCGATATCGCCCAGGCCCAAGGGGTTGCTGCTGCCTGCTGGCCGCGCGGGGCATCGATAGACGGACATGACTGGCGAGTGACGGAGACGACATCACATATGCACATCGACGAGGGACGATGATCGTCCAAGGTGTTTTGGCTCATCACGTACGTACCATTCATTCACCAACCAGCACCGGCCGACGAAAGGAAACGATCGAGGGCATGCGGCCGACGTTGGACGGATTCCGACGCCACTGCGTGCTACGTACTACTTGCTGTATGTGTAGCTAGTGTGCTCCAGTCCATTTCGATTGGCGTCATATCATCATGTCCGAGTACCCGCTTGGAAATTGGAATATAGTGGTGCCTTGGATTATTATTTATTTATTGGAATATAATCGTGTATATATATATATATATACTTTTTTACTCGGCGTGACAGTGCCTCAACAAACACCAGCACCTGCTGCATGTGGATATAAACAGGTCGGCATGTACACATGGCAGCGGGATGCATCCCGGCCAAAGATGCATACTATATGGTTCTCCCTTTGTACTGAAAAATAACGGGCAGGAGCAGGACACGTCAGGTAGCGCACATCATCCTTATCATCATGCCAAACAACTAATTAATCCCATCTTACTATACTATCTTACTAGTATAGTAGTAGCATAGCATGCGCATGCACGAGAGTACCAGACAACCCGCACCACACTAGTATATTACTGTATATCCTGTCTCTTTGATCCCATCATATCACTGATACATACTAGTGGCCAACAGTATCATGTTTCTAATTTGTATCGGGATTCCCTCGATCATCTGCGGATCGACCGCTTTGTAAATTTTATTCTACCCAATAAGCACGACACGGTGATTCACCTAACCGGATACTATATGTATGGGTCCATGTAGCACTACCGTAGGCACTAGTATATTTCTTTTTTCGAAACCGTGCTTTGCACTAGTATACTGTTTTGTATGCGCGCGAGGCTGATACGAATACGACCTTTACAGCCAAACCATATATGCAATGCAAGCATATGCATGTGTCCCTTGTGATGGCTGCTGGGTGTCCCTCCTCTGACTCTCTCAATAACAACGTTACCAGCGCAGCATGCATCATGCATATATGTGGACTGTAGCTCTAGTCTGTTCGTACAGGCGTCGGCGTCGTCTCCTCGATCGGCACGTACACTCGCGTGCGCGGTGGCGGCGCCTTGCCGGCCGGCCGGGCATCGCGAGACCACCGCCCACCCCGCCCGGCCGGGCGGCGCCGTTCGTTTCATTCTTACGTGACGGTTATTTTTATTCCTACTACAAGTTACCGCGCGCGTGCGGATTTATTTAATTTAACAATAACAGCGCGGTATGGTATGGTATGGTAGGAGTTGAAAAAACTAGATAGTCGTGTGCTGCTATCGTTGAACGGCCGGACGGTGAAAAAAAGTTACCATGACGGCCGTATAATTGGCGCGCGCGCGCGGCGCGTGTGGTCGAACTCGAGCCTTTTGTTTGTTTTGATTTGATCAGGAGGAGAAGGGAGGGGAGACGCAATCATGCGTGATTAGGCCAACCTTGGGACTTGCGCCTTGATTATGCTGCCCAATTGCATTTGGTCCATTAGCATTAAATATGTTTGATAAGTACTTTGACGTTTTAAGACAAGAAAGAAGAGGCCAAGAGCTAAGCTTGATGATCGATCTATGGGCATGCATAGTGCGTGAGTAATCCGTTATGAGCTCATTGCCTGTGGTGGCAGGCCGTGTTGTTTTATCCTTTATCCACCCTGGCGAACATAAATATAAAAACGATACACAGACCTTTTATCTATTCGAGAAAGAAAAAAAATGATCGATGTATAGATCGCCAAAACCTTTTTAGAATCATAGGTGTTTCTAGCTCTAGATGGAGCCATTTTGTAGTGGTGGTATTCCGTACAAACTAACGCTATGAAACTAGTGTCCCTTTAAAATTGTCTCTCTACTAGTTTGAATTAGCGTGGGTGCGCGCGGATGTGGAATTGTTGCACTTGCACGTACGGGAACGGCCGGCCGGGATATATGATGGCGTTGAACCTGGCTTGGCTGATGACAAAGTCTCTCCCTCCTACTTAATTACTGTGTGTCATTTTGACAGCTGTACGTGTGCGAATAAGATAGTCTGATGCACGGATGATTGCTGGGGTTTACCTAGACCATTGACTCTGATCCGCTGAGGATGAGGAAGCAGCAGCAGGGCCCGGCCGAACGGGAACCCACCTCGGATTATTCGTCGCCGTCCTGCTCCGGCCACTGACGACATCGCTTTGACTGATACTAGAAGCCAAGCCAAGCCAGCCTGAGGAGAGCATCAAAAGACCAAAACAAAACAAAAGGAAAAGGTCAGAAATTAACATATGAGAGAGTTGAGTCAGCGAGGCTCGTCACAACTTGCACGGACAAAAATGATACAAAATGGCATCGGCAAGGGGAAAAAGTTGCACGAACAAAATAAAAAGAACAACGACTTGCGCTCCTAGTAAAAGCTTTGAATGAACCGGAACGTCGTTTTCCTCGTGCGGCCCCGTGGACCTTTTGATTTTGAACCTGCTGGCAAGTTGGAGTTGGCACTGCAGCCATCAGGCATCAGCGCGCGCGTCACTGCCGTTGATTTCTTCCCTCCCATTCCCATGGATTGAGATCTATCGGTGCACGAGCAAAGTCGGCACCCTTTGCTTTACCATCTCCACTTTAATTTGGTATATACGACGTCAACATCTCAAGTTATTCGAAAAAAATCCAAAAAAAAATAGTTGTCAAATAATTAAAATAACTATTTGGGTTTCTAAATTATCAGAGATAAAATAGTTGTCAAATTAACTTTGTGGATCATGTCGCACTCTGTAAGTTTGATGCAAATTTAATCTTCGGTTGACTTTGTATGGAAATATTGTGAATTATTTTTTTATATATAAGGGACACCGGATATTTGGACTTTGCGAGGTAACGCACCCGCCACTGAAGCCACCTCAAGGAAGATCAAACCATTTGTGGACATAAGAATATCTGGTTTTGTTGGTCACGGAGTAAGGCAGACACCCTGCTAAGCGTCATAGCATCATCACACGAAATTTGTCATATAGATTTATAGACTATGTGTCCAAATAGGAGCAAGGCAAGTCAGCGTTGTTCTACAGCTAATGTTGGTTTGAACCAAACGGGCGCAGGATCGAACGTTCCCCGCTTAGCTCGTCTAGTCGTCTTACCTTGCCTTAGAAAACAACGAAGAAATACGTACACGGAGTTTGGGAGCGTGGAGCCGAATTTACACGCTTCCACCTGCCATGCTTCACACGGATGCCAATGTACTCTGCATTCTGTTCGCCTGCGTGTTCCATGTTTACTTTCTAAATATGGTATAAACTTGTTGTCCCATTGTCCAATTCCAATCGCACGCAGCACCCCTGCTGTCTTGTCGGGTTGGCAAGCCAATTCATGTAGGGGGGTGTGTCGAGCCTATATGTCTAGACAAGACAGACACGATATGATCCATAGATAAGTATTGTTTGGTTTGCGGATAATGTTATAAGGTTATCTATCAGACAAGATCATCCACATTTTCTATTCTCAATCATTAGTAAGTAGATTAATAAGGAGTGTTAATATATTAAATTGTTGCTTAGTATGTAAATATACAGTACTTTGTTCTATTATTAAAAAAATCTAATTATAAATTATTTTTTCTCTCACAATAAATCAGCACTAGCCAGCTTATCAACCTCGCAAACCATGAACCGAACAACCTAAATATTAGTTTTGGTAAGTGCTAATACGTTGAACAATGCATGAAGTAGCAGTCCTTAGTACGTAAGATATTCTATTTTTAAGTAGTAGAGTAAGTACCACGACAAAAGCAGTGTTAATGCCATTTATATTAATAATTGTTATTTTTACAAAAATATAAAAAAATACATCTATCCAACTATTCTCATCTCATCCATTCTTATCCACCCAACTATAAAAAGAGAGTTTGTTCTATCCATCTAACAAAACAGTTACCGTGGATGATCCTACCACAAATAAATCCATAACTATCTGTATATCCTTTCCAAATTTACACTCAAACAGAGCAAACACAAGGATATGGAGCGGCAGCCAGAAGCAGAAAGGGCGCGAAACGGGCACGTTGAAGTGCGCCAGACGCCGCGTCCGTGCCGCGTGCAGACTGCACAGGAATCCCCGAGCCATCGCCGCGCCCACACTCCTGCCCGGCCACCGCCACCGCCAGGTCGCCACCCAGGGAGGGAAGGGCCCCGCCGGCCCGCCCCCGCGCGCCGGCCACGGAAAGGTAGTCTCGCCCGTCTGTTTCTCCACTCCATGGATAAATCGCCCTTTTGGCCATGCCTTTAACTGACAAACTAACGCCTTCCTCTTTTGGGTGGTCGACCTTTAGCCACAGCCCACAGTTGAGAAACAGAGTCTGTGGGCGACCAGCGCCAATTTCTCTTTTGAAATCATGGATGGCTGCTGTTACCTTCTTGGCTTTATTCCTAAAAAAAAAAAAAAACTTCTTGGCTTCTTGCCTACTAGTACTTCTACAGTTGCCTTCAGCCTTCTTTCCTTCAAGAATGATGCCTCTGCTTCTTTGCTTGTCTGCAGTGGTCAATATGCCTATGTTCATGTCATGAAGCCTCTGAAAAGGGACAATAATACTCCTAGTCATCCTTTATTCCTTTGTTTAGGAGTCAGGACCGGATCGGATCGGCATCATCGGAAGAGAAAAAAGAAGGGGGCAATCCAATCATGCTCATGCATACATCATCCGGTCAAGGAAACGAAAAGCAATAATGGGCGGTGCTGCACTACCACTACTACACTATTAGCCTTGTTCACAAATTCTTGCCATCCCATCCGTTCAACTACGTAGGGAGGAAGGCTTGCTCACCCGCCATATATTCTCTCTTCTCTGTTCCTGCCCTTCGGGTTCAAGCAAATTCTCGCCATCCTCTCCTCTGCGACGATCATGCCAAGCCACATAAACCAAATCCTGCTCGAATTTTAAAATCCTTGTCCGTCCGGCCGCCCGGCCTTTGCATTGGAGTAAAACATTTCCACGGAATCTTCCCATCATCTACCAGTTCAGTCCCCCCCGCAGCTTAGCTTATTGGTTTGAGTCGCCGAAGCCTTGCCTCTCCCCGACCCCCGAGCGCCCCCTTCGGGCGACTCGGGGGGATCCCCGCCCGCGCGGCCGCTAGGCCCTCCTCCGCCGACCTCCGACAGCCACTGCCGCTGCCTGCTGCTCCGTGGCGGTGGCGGCCAGCGGCGGACCCAAAAACCGGCTACCGTCCGCGTCTCTCGTCCCCAATCCCTCCCCCACCCCCCCGCGCCCTGCCCCCCTCACCCCCAACCCTAACCATGTCGTCCGGCGAGCTGGTGGCGGATGGCGACCGGATCAGGCCTCTCCCCGGCCGGATCCGGTGATTGGTGGTGCCCGGGCGCCCTCCCCGGCGGCGGCCGGCCTCCCTGCGCCGGTGGACGGAAATGGCGGCGGCGGGCCGCACGGCGACCTGGCGGCAGTTGGCGGCCAGATACGGCCTCCCCCGGCCGGATCCAGTGCCCGGGCGCCCTCCCCGGCGGCGGCCGGCGTGGATCTGGAGGCGGTGGCTTGCCTGGCGCTGGCGGCTGTTGGCGGCCGGATCCGGTTCCTGGCGGTGCCCGGGCGCCCTCCCCTGCGGCGACCGGCGTGCTTGCGCCGGTGGCCGGGTCCGACGGCGGCGGGCCCGATCCCGTCGCCTGGACGGCGGGTGGCGCAGCCACTGCTCCTTTTCGGCGTGCGGCTGGTCCATGCTGCGCAGGCATGCAGCTGCTGTCGCTGGTCTGCGGTCAGGAGGTGCAAGGTAGCTGCAGTTCAGTGCCCTGTGTCCATGGCAAGTAACGGGGTGAAAACCCTGCCCGCTATCGGGGCCGACTATGGTGGCGCAACATGTGTCATCTACCTCCTTGGAGGCATCGTCGAAGGTGCTTCGTCTGGACCGGGCGACGGACGAAAGTCCAACTCGACTGCTCCCCAACTTGGTTGGCGTCTGTGGATGTCAAGCTCCTTCTTGAAGGCCTCGTTGAACTCTTCGCCCTTACCCTTCGACCGGTGTTCCTGGTGTCGCCATCTTGTCGCTGCTTGCTGAGGAGATCCTACTGTGCCTGCCGTGCTTCTTGTGTCCCAATACAATGGTGGTCCTGCTGCAAATGACCTCGCCGTCGTCGTTGGTTGCGGATGCTTTGCCGCTATATCGTCGTTGCTTGCGGATGCTTTGCCGCTATCTCTTGCTCTATTGGCGGATGCTTTGCCGCCGTGTTTACTTGGCTCGTTGGCGGATGCTTTGCCACCGTGGTCGCTTGGTTTGTTGGCGGATGCTTTGCCGCCATGTTTACTTGGTTCGTTGACGAACGTTTTGCCGCCGTGGTCGCTTGGTTCGTTGGCGGATGCTTTGCCACCGTGGTTCATTGACGGATGCTTTGCCGTCATTCTTCTTGTTGATGCTCCCTAGGTGGATGCTTTGCCACCGTGGCTTGGTATTTGGCATAGGAAATTATTGTGTTGGATCCTTTTGCAGGCACAGTTGTATCTCTAGTTGTAGGTCTAGGTTGGGGGCAGTCGCTCCTTCTATTGTATCTTTTATTTTTTGTTTTTACATTGTGTTATTGTAAGTTACTCACTACTGTCTTAGTGGTTATTAATCTGCACTATGAGGGTTCTCTCATAGCTGACTTGTAAATCACTCCTCTTAATAAAAAACAGGCTATATTCCCCGGTCGCGAAAAAAGCTTATTGGTTTCTCAATGCCACATTGCCAATTTTATATATGTATATAAATATAATATAATGTACAACCCTATCGCCATGGCAAGTGCGAGCGAGACTTTGGTTCCAATTCATATATCTATACATGTACGGAGTATTATGTGTGTGTATATATATATAATAATATCAGTATATGATCGTGATCCTGAGAGACGAATGAACACTAGATACTTAAAGGCTCTAGGTTTTTTTTAGTCTAATGGCGACGGCAGGTACAGTGTTGCTGTCGAAGAATGATGAGGAGGACTTGTCCGCCGCGCGTTATGGAGACCGATAATGATCGACCTGATCGCTGACAGTTGACCACAGATGAGATTCTATTCGCTCTCTCTCCTGCCCTGTACCAACCTTCCAGTTATTATACACTGCGTGGCGGTAATAATCCAATACTAGTACTAGTATGTACATCTTTAAAAGATAGTACTAATATATACGGCCATAATTATCTCAAAGATCTCCCACTTGTTAATCATACAAGTATTTAATTTCAATGAGATATAAAATTCATTCTCAGTACGTAGTTAGCAGCAGGGCTGGCTCACCATCAATTTTGGTTCACTAGTTCGTTCTTAAGATTCGTGTCTAGATATATCAAGAGTAAATAAATAAATTGCTCCTAGTACTTCTCAACACGTCAACGACGTGCTGCCTTCTGATTTTGTGCTAAGATGGTGAAATTTCTGGGTTCCATACTAGTAATATATAATGAATTGAAGATTTCAATACTGATTCCCCTGTAAAAAAACTGTATATACACATGACCATTTCCTCCACTTTATGAAAAAATTCTATGCATTTCGCTTAATTACTGGCGTTGTTATCTTATTATTCCTGCTTTAAAGACAGACGATCGAAGCGACTGATCAACAATGAAGAAATTTCAGGGCCACTTGCCTGTTTCAAACTGTACCTAGCTTGCTCATGACGCTCACGAGTCATGGCTTTTGCATAAATAGGTGGTTTGTTTTTCTTTGAAGTTAACCAGGCACGCTAATTTTCCATTCAGGCCTTGTTTAGATCATGAAATTTCTAGCCTGAAAGTACTATAGCATTTTGTTTATATTTAATAAATATTATCTAATTATAGGCTGACTAGGTTCAAAAGATTCGTCTCGTAATATACAACTAATTTGTATAATTAGTTATTTATTTTATCAATATTTAATACTTCATACATATGACATAACATTTAATATGATAGAGAGAGAGTGAAAACTAGCAATTTTGAGTGATCTAAACGAGCCCTCAAGCACTTGTACTGTTCTATTCTGACGGAAGCTTAGGCCTTGTTTAGATCCTCAAAATGGCCACCAAATTTATTATGCAGAATTTCTATTTTCCGTCACATTAAAATACTGGCACATGCATACAGTACTAAATATAGATGAATTAAAAATTAATTATACAGTTTAGTTACACTTTGCGAGACGAGGCAGAGGCACGCAATGCATGCGAACCCTGTCATGAGTGACGCAATGCAAGAAGAATTTCGTGGCGTCACACAATGGAGCTGATGACAGTTTTCCTTAGCGACCCCTGCATCTTCGAATGTATCAGATATCAGATAAGAATGTATCATGAATGACATAATTTTTCCAAGATATGGTCTTTGCATAATAAAAGAATGAGTTGGATGTTACTGTCTCATCTCCATATATAATAAACTAATAATCACACGATATAATATAAGCCCGTTTTGTACTTATTAAATGGGTGACATGACATTTGTCCTGATGATAATATACACTATATATCACCCTAGGAGCAAGGGTGGTATACACACACATGTCCAAGGACCAATGTGAATATCTTCCCGGTACTAGTATAATAGTATTCTTGTATAATAATAACACTTCCTTTTGCGAATCTGTATAATAATAATACTGGTATATGATATATCAACTATATAGAGAGAGTGCTTTATTATTGTTGAAACTTTGGTGTAAGTCAATTACCGCGTATTTTATGCGTATTCCACTTGTATATTTATGCAAGATTAGTATCATTTGAAAAAGATAGCTACCAAAGTCTGCTTTAAAGGAAGCCAGAAACAATCTACAAGCAAAGCAACTGGCAGAGTTTTAGTAACAATAAGTAGGCCTGGAAATTTTGTATCGTCACGCCGATGCATAAACAAAAAATGCGGTGTGGAAAAACATTCTAAATCTTCAATCAAGAGAGCTAAATTGTTCGGCTTAAACAGAGCATATATTATACTATTTCCTTGTGGGGCAATCCTGTCAATGATAGGGACAGGGGGTGAGAAAATGATCTGGGCTTGGATTCCCATGCCACCGCAGCAATTAGACAAAACTAGAATTTCCTGCCTTATGTTCTGGCCACATATTATGAGTAAATTATTATGAGTAAATAATTCGGTTAACCACATATTATGAGTATATTATATATAACCCGAGAGTGACGTATATACATATAACATATGCCTATGTGAACCAACACATAAGCCTGGAAGTTCATGGCAACTTTTTTGGTATCTTTTTAATACAATAATACTACTGGATCACAACAATTAAGGTGCTCTATAGCATTAATGTTTCTGTGCAAGTCATGCATTGCATATTATCCATGTATTTTCCATATTATGAGTATTTTAGATATAGTATACACATATCCTACATGAACATAGTATAACAATACTATAGTATATATAACAATCAGAGTCCTCTATTTATTGTTGAGATTTATGCATAGTAAACTCCCATTTATTTTTTATGTGTTGACATTATCTAATTCTGCATGATTAGTATACTTAGTTTACATTAAAGAAAGCGTAAAGTCTATGAGGAACTAGGCAAAATTTTAGTGACAAATAAGTATTGGCCTTTGAAGTACCAAAAAAGGGACTCGATATGCACGGGTAACTCACATAACCATCGGCCTACATAGAGACATGCCTTGATGGCATTAATATTCAGTTGTTTGATAGCTATACATATGTTCACAAATTCCTTTCACACTGGATTTTGAATGATATTAAATGCATACCTTTGACTACTATTATTTCTTCTAGAACATATTATTAAATCCAGCAAATTTATGAAATTAGAGTGGTCTATTGATATTATTTGAGCCAAGATATCATTAGAAACATATATATATATAGGTAACTAGGTCTACGTGTACATGTGCGCTACATCAACTGGCATAACCATTGACCTAAATAGTGGCATGTCTAATGGCATTAATATTTCATTATTTGTCATCCATTCGAAAAAATTCCTTCACATTTGACTTTGAATTTATGCTTTGGCGTGGCAAAAAAAGGGCTTTATTGATATGATCTACGGTAATTGGTGTAACAGTCGGCCTAAATAGAGGCATATCTAATAGCAGTAATAATTCACTTGTCATCCATTCAAAAATTTCTTTCACATTTGACTTTGAATTTATGATTTTGGCGGTGAAAGGTTTTATTTATAGGCATAGCGGCAATTTTCGTAATCATCGACCTAAATAGAGGCATGTCTAATAGCATCAATATTTCACTTATCATCCATTCAAAAATTTCTTTTCACATTTGAGTTTGAATTTATGCTTTTGGCATTAATATCGGTGATCACTAATATATTTTGTCTAGATTGTGTTATTAAAATCCGGACAGTTAAGTGATCATGCAAGTGTTTTGTAATACAAATCTATACATATATAATATGCAAGTCTCCATGGAGTACAAAAAAATGTAAGAGCCACTCGCATTTATAAATTTTAAAAAGTGTGCTCAGACAATCTTGCCATAAACAATGTTTTTCCCTAACCGGAGGGAGCACATTTTTCCGTGCAGGGACAGCAGTAACAGAGTCTTCTTGGTGAGAAAAGGACGTGTGCTTTGGACACACAGCTATACATGAGCAGAAACAGTAAAACTCCAAAACGATTGTGGTTCAGCCACGCACATACATACAACCTCCACTGCAAAATAAACCCGCTAGACGTTAAAACCTCGCTGTTATTTTTGGTACCTTTCACAGTCGCAGTAGTGATGACGACCACAGCAGGGGGGGAATCTAAACAAAAACCCTCTCTCGCTCGCATACGGCTGAATCACCTCCAGCGCACAGAAAAGGCAAGTTGCCAGTAAGAAATTAGTAGAAAATGTTGAGATGCGATTCCAGTTCAGTTCAAGTCTTGTGTGTTGAAATTTCCTTGCCGCAAAGATAAGCACTATTGGTAATAGCGCATTTGATTGAAAAGCTCGGAGGAATTCAACTCCGGGCGAGGCGAGAACTCCTCCTCAATTAGAAAATTAGTTTTGGCCACCCAACATGTTGGGGGAGCGTCCTGGGACTAAAGGGGTTTATTACCTCTGACTTGTGTCTGACTGATAGTTCCAGTATATATATCTTGTTCATATTCGTAGGTTTTAGAGAGAAGTCCCCAGAGGTTAGATCTCCGCTATGAAGCCTCCGCGGAGGCCATGGAGCCAATCGACGGCGGAGGTCCGATGGCGATGATCGTCACTCAAGCGGAGGCTGATCTCCCCCGAAGGTTAGATCTCCGCTGGAAAGCCTCCGCGGAGGTCATGGAGCCAATCGACGGCGGAGGTTCGGTGCCGATGACCGTCGCTCAAGCGGAGGCTGATCGATGGGACCTCGACTCCCCCGGAGGCTCCCCGCGGAGGAGACAGCAACCCGAGAATGCCTTCATCAGGACGGCACGCCAGGCTAGGCAGGGGGCTTGTGAACAAGCAATGGGCTTAATGGGCCTCTCGCGGGTAGTGATGAGCCGCAGCCTGCGGCCGGGGCCAGGTTTTGGGGGACCAGCCTACCCCTAGGAGGCCCACGTGTAATAGGGTCAGAGTCTAGGATTTCGAAACTCCCATTGGGGGCACGCTTGTACTTTTAGTCTTGAGCTGGGGAGCTACTGTAAAGGGCCATGCCCCCCGTGTAATTAGGGAGGGGGTTGTCCGGTAATAGTTACAGTGTGTAACCTGTCCTAGGGCCCACCTTATAATTCCACCATTTTATATCAAGAGGGGGTTTGTTTTGGTCCTATCATCCTACCTCATCCTAAATCTGCTGGAAACGTGTCCCAATAGTTGGCGTCCATCATTTGTGTCTGGCCGGAGATAACACCCGCAGATGCCACCAAAGAACAGGACCTTTATTAGGTGACGTACTGCTGCTGAAGCGGAGGTACCACAACCCTTTGCCCGCGGGAGATCAAGAAGAAACACTCGAAGCACCTCGCCTCCGCACCGGAGGACGGAGGTGACAACGAGAACAATAATACCACGCGAAGGGGGGACCCGACTGAGCAGCATCCGGCCGCCCAGAACCAAGAAGACGAATTGGCCAGGCTGAGAGATGAGATGCGCCACATGGAAGACGAAAGAGACAAGTTAAGGGCACAGCAAGCCGCCACCCAAAGAATAACACAATCATCGCATCAAGCGAACAAGATAAGGCAGCAAATGGCCATTCTGCAAGCAAAAATACCGAGCATGCAACCTCCGGCAGCAAGTCCATTAGAGACCGCTCAACCAATCACAGCAAGTCGTCCCCCAGCAATAAATGCGCAAGCTGTGCACACCATAATTCCAAACCTACCCACACCATCAAGAGTCTTTGATCCAAAGTCACCACTGTCCGAAGGTCTACAAAGCTCACCATGGCCTCCAAGTTACAAACCTGTGTCTCTACCAAGATTCAATGGTAATTCAGATCCGAGACAGTTTATAATGAGTTTCGAAGCTGCAGTAGCCTCCGTAGGACCAACGATCATGTAATGGCTAAATCATTTGTGATTGCAGCAGAAGAAGATGCACTGGCATGATACTCAATGTTGAAGCCAAGCACTGTATACTCATGGGAGAACCTACGGGACCAGATACTGGTAAACTTTAAAGCTTACACGAGTGAGTCGCTAACATCATCAGACTTATTCAGCAACAAGCACCTCAAGGGCGAACCCCTCAGAGACTATTATCAGAGATTCCTACACCTTCGGGCTAAAGCACCAAACGTCCCTGACGGAGTAGCCATAGAAGCAGCAATCAAAGGACTTAGGATTGGCCCATTCACTAGTCACTTGGCAAGGAAGAAGCCAGCCACAATAGCTCAGCTGCACGAGGAGTTCAAAAAATAATGCATGTCCAACAATGACCTCCGCAAAAGATTAGAGGAAGCGGACAGTCAATAAACAGTTCTCAAATAATGGCAATAGAAGAGATAGCAGGAACCAGCAAAGACAACAATACTAGAACCAATAGAAACAAGTCTTCAATTTGTAGAGAAGAAGCCTCCGAATGCTCAGGACAAAAAAGAATCCAACTACGAGCAAAGAAATCAAGGAGGCCAGGGCTACAGCAAAAGCAACAGGTCCAAGAACTGGAGCAAGAACCAGAAACCAAGGAAGCCATACTGTCTTTTTCACGGAGAGGACAAAGGGCACATCACACGGGATTGCCCGGAGGCCCAAGAGACATTTAACACGATGAAAAGCAAACAGTCACAACTGCAGCCCCAGCAGCAAGGTAGCAGAGAGGTAAATCACACTCATGGTTCGCAACTCCATAAGCAATACAACCCAAGTTTTTTAGCATACGGTCCAGGACCACAACCACAGCAAAACCTGGCCCACCAGTACTATCCAGCATCACTACCAGCCTGGAGACCAGCGTATCAACAAACAACACAGCACCAGGGTTACACCCCGAACAGAGCAAAAAACGGTATAACTTACATCAACCCAAGACCTCCACACATAACACTTATTGAATCAACACAGATGCAGACACCTCCGACGGCATAGCAAAGGCAGTATGAAGCATTACTAGCACCTCCGTAGTATGCTTTAACCCCATCAGCAGACCCGAAGGTAGAGCCTCCGACAGAAAACCAGTTAAATCCGCATTCGGCACTACCAACCTTTGGCATGATACTACCTATAGCCGTAGGCTGAGCCCTGGAATTCAAAACAAAGAAGCAGAAAAAGGATCACTTCCATATGGTAAACAATGTAGTAGTTTAAGGAGCATACAAAATCAACAGAATGGTCCAAGATACCAATAGAATTCACAGAGCAAGATCTCCAAGTAGAAAGCTACCCGCACAAAGACGCTATGGTCATAAAGATAAACATAGCGGTATAGGAGGTAAGCAGAATACTCATAGACTCTAGGAGCTCAGCAGACATCATTTTTGCAAATGTCTTGATCAAATGAAACTCAGTAGAAGCCAGCTGCAACCGCCAGATACTCCGCTAATTGGATTTGGTGGGAAAAAGATCAATGCACTAGGCGTTCAAAGACGGAGACTGGGCCAGGACAGAATACATCACATTTGACGTGGTAGACATCTACTACCAATACAACACAATACTGGGAAGAGGATTTACAAACAAGTTTAATATGGCAATACACATGGGATACCTCTGTATGAAAATACCAGTATTGCACGGGATCATTACAGTGCGAGGCAGTCAAAAAGAAGCAAGGAACATAGAGAAAGCAATCTACAAAGCACATAGAAACATCAACACCGTAGCAGTAGAGGAGCCTCTGGACATGCCTGCGGGAAACACCAACATGGCAGATCAAGAGGACACAATAACATTACCATTGGAAAAAGCAGTCCCTAACAGGAAAGTGACCATAGGTGCCAACCAATCAGAGGTAGAGAGAAAAGACTTGTTACAACTGCTAACAAAGAACAAGGACATGTTTGCATGGTCAGCATCAGATCTGCAAGGAATCAGTAGGGATGTGATTGAACACATCCTTGACCTCAACCCAAATGTCAAACCTAGGAAGCAAAAACAGAGAAAGATGTCCGAAGAACGCATAATTGCGACAAAAGCGGAGGTGCAAAGGTTATTAGATGCCAAGGTCATCAGAGAAGTCAAGTACTCAGACTGGCTAGCAAATGTTGTCTTAGTGCCAAGAAAGAACGGCAAAATGAGAATGTGCATAGACTTCACAGATCTCAATAAGGCCTGTAAAAAAGATCCTTTCCTATTACCCAGGATAGATGCATCAGTCGACAAGGCAGCAGGATGCAAGCGCTTTTTTCTGTTAGATTGTTTCTCAAGATACCACCAGATATGGCTAAGAAAGGAGGATGAAGAGAAAACAAGCTTCATGATCCCCTTCGGCACCTATTGTTTTGTTAGGATGCCAGAAGGTCTCAAAATATCAGGATCAACATTCTCAAGAATGATTCAGATTGTATTACGAGCTCAACTTTGGAGGAATATTATAGCCTATGTCGATGACATAGCAGTGGTCAGCAAACAAACTAGAGATCATTTGGACGACCTCAGGAAAACATTCGCTAATCTCAGAGAAGCAGGGTTAAACCTGAACCTAGAAAAATGTATCTTTGGAGTAAGCAAGGGAAAGATGCTCGGTTACATTGTTGGTCCAGAAGGGATAAGAGCAAACCCAGATAAAACAAAAGCAGTGTTAACAATGAGAGAACCAGAAAATAAGAAGGAAGTACAGCAACTGATAGGCAAAATAGCAGCACTCAACAGATTCATCCCAAAATCAGCAGAACGAAGTCTACCATTTTTTAGAACACTCAAGGTCTCGGACAAATTTGAATGGGGCAAAGAGCAGTCGGAGGCATTCCAGCAGCTCAAAAACTATGTGACACAGGATCTTATGGTCATAGCGCCAGATGCAGAGGCAACCTTGTTACTATATGTTGCAGCCTCCGCTAGAGCAATCGGCGCACTAGTGCAAGAAAAGAAAGTTGACAACAAAAGCGTACAACACCCAGTATACTATGTATCAGAAGTACTGCAGGGGGCAAAACTAAACTATTTGGATGTCAAAAAAATAGCATACGCAGTAGTCACAACATCAAGAAAGCTTAAAACTATTTTCAAGAACATGAGATCCTGGTGCCAACAGCACAACCGCTCGCTGACATCCTAGGCAACAAAGAGGCATCAGGGAGAATTGGTAAATGGGCAACAGAAATATCTCAGTTTAGCATCAAGTTCATCTCAAGAACAGCAGTCAAGTCTCAAGCACTTGCAAACTTTTTGGCGGAATGGACATCTCCGCAGCACGCGGATGATAAAGCGGAGGATTCAATATGGACACTATACACAGATGGCGCATGGGGCATCCAAGGTGCAGGAGCCTCCGCAGTGCTAATATCACCATCGGGCATCAAAACAAAATACACAGCAAGACTATGCTTCAAAGCAACCAACAACATAGCTGAGTATGAAGGAGTAATCCTGGGGCTTAGCAAGGCCAAGGCACTTGGTGCAAAATACATTATGGTCAGAACCGATTCGCAGATAGTAACAGGACAAGTAGAGAAATACTATGTTGCCAGAAACCCAGAGTTAGCCGCATACCTAGAAGTAATCAGGGGTCTGGAAAAAAATTCCAGGGTTTTACCCTAAAGCACATCCCAAGGGGGACAACACGGAGGCAGATGAGTTAGCCAAACCAGCGGCAAATCAAACGGAGGTACACAAAGGAACCTTCTTCCAAAAATTGACATCGCCAGCTCCTGCAAAAACATCTAAGGCATTTGCGGAGGTACTCCTAGTAAACACAGAGGATTGGAGGAAAGCAATAATTGATCATATCAATAGAGTCCATGTGACATCAGATAAAACAAGTGCAGCAAGACTGGCCGTACGGGCAAGGAATTACACAATAATAGATAGAGTTCTATACAAGAAAGGCATAGTCCAACCATTGCTTAAGTGCATCACTAAGTCAGAAGGCAAAGGCCTCTTATATGATATTCACTCAGGAATGTGTGGATCACACATTAGCCCCAGAGCACTCTCAATAAAGGCAATCAAGCAAGGATTTTACTGGCCAACCCATATAAAGGATGCATTGCACATAGTAACAACTTGCAAAGCATGCCAGAGTTTTGCACCACACCAAGCGTCTCCGGGAGGACAATCACAGCTAATACCTCCGATATGGCAGCTTCAGCGTTGGGGAATGGATCTCGTAGGACCATTACCCCTGGCTCAGGGCGGAAGCAAATATGCAGTAGTGGCAGTAGAATACTTCACAAGATGGATAGAAGCCAAACCACTTGCAACAATCACCTCTGAAACAGTCAAAAAATTCTTCTGGCAAAACATAATTTGTAGATTCGAGGTTCCAAGGACACTCGCAGTCGACAACGAAAAATAATTTGATTCAGACAAGTTCAATGAATTTTGCAAGAGCATCGGCACGCAAATAGCCTTCGATCAGTCTATCACCCAGAAAGTAACGAAGCAGTGGAAAGGTCAAACAGAATCATATTCTCAGCGATCTCCAAGACATTGCTAGATCACAAAAAGGGCAAATGGGTAGAAGAGCTACCAAAGGTGGTATGGTCTCACAACACAAACGTATCAAGAGCCACTGGGTTCACCCCATTCAAGCTACTGTATGGAGAAGAAGCAATGATGCCAGAGGAGATTAAATACCAGAGCCTCCGCGTAATAAAACAGAACCTCACAAAAGATGAAGAATACACCAAAGAGATGACCGAAGCATACAGACTAGAGGCAATCGACAACATCGAGAAATACCAAGACCAAATTAGAAAATAGAGGGATAGAAAAGTGGTCACAAAAAACATTAAAGATGGTGACTGGGTAATGAGGCGAAGGCCAAACACTCAAAACATAAGGAAACTACAGCCAAAATGAGAAGGACCATCCATAGCTAAGAAAGGCGGAAGGAAATGGTCATTCTATCTACAAGATACAGAAGGAAGAACATCAACTCACTCCTAGAACATTGATAGCCTTAGGAAATACTACACATAGAATGTAAGTAAGCCGTAGTATTATAAGCGGAAGTCCGTAGATTTAAATTCCTGTAATTTACTTTTTCTGCAAAAACGGCTTGCACTCTTTTCCTCACAAAAGGGGCTCCAAATTGGAGGTGAGGTTTTTAACGAGGCAAGACCAAATGTAATTCACCTCTGAATATATAAAGAGGACCCCCGAAAAATAATACCCGAAACAGTCAAAAGCAGCCAGCACCGCAGCTGCAATATTCGACAACTATTCAAGATTTACAAGGTCACTTCATGCCACCATTAAGAAAAATAAGAAGGCATGAAGCAACCTCCGCGAAACACCAAAAGCCCTCGAAAAAGCCCTGTCATATCAGGCATTGAGGCAGGCAATCGCAACTATAAGTTGCGAAGGAAACCGAGAAAAGACCTGTGAACCAACTTAGGCACCGGTAGCTCTAAAAAGAGAGTAGCATCACATTCACCAGCTATGACCTCCGAAGTACAATATTAAAACAAGCGGAGGTAACACACACACATAGGTACGAAATCATGAAGTCAAGCAACCTCCACATCATACACCTTCCAAAGCAAAGGCAATATAACCACAAAAATTTAAGTTCAGCAATAAAAATACTCCGAAGCGGAGATAATACATAAAGCTAGATCATTTATTATTCAACTTTATGCTTACAACCGATAAGACTCATTAGGCCTTGCTCATAACAGGAACAATGTGCAAAGCGCATGTATCTAACTGCTAGAACAAAACGTACGACCTCCGGATCAGAACGTCCACCCACTCCATCTAGTTAATCTGCTGCCACAAGACATGAAAGTGGTGCAAAGATTGCCAACACAACAGCCTGCGAAAGAGCAAAGAGTGCAGCCTCCGAAAGTACATCTGAAGGTAAGAAAACTATGGCTCCCTGAAAAACAGGCGCTGGTGGAGGCAAGCCCTGGTCAGTAACAGAATACCCCCTATCGCCTACCGGCTGCATACCACCCTGTGCCAGTTGAATCAACTAGTTGAATCAAGTCCAGCAGACGCCCGGTACGAAGAGAAGGAGATGAACCTCCAACGTCAGCTTGTACATGACAAACTCCACAATCATTTGTCAGCACACCACTTTGCACCTTCCATCGGCAAGCAACCACCGCATCCAAAATCCTTACACTAACCACACTAAATAAGATCACAGCTGGCCACCATCTCCGAGGATACAAAGACAATATAAGTAGAGTATCGTTGACAAATAGAAGCATCACCATCTTTAACCGTTGGCAACAGGTTCAATGATGTGGCCATTCCATTATGAGTCCTTACACAGTACCAACGCAAGACATCTCCTAGGGAGCACCATTAGTATAATGTACACAACAAAGCAGCCCAAATGACCAAGGGGGAATAGATCTTTTTATAAGGACCTCCCAAGCATCATTACACCAGCTGCAACTACCTATCATTAAAGGAAATAAACACAAAATTAGTACATGTGTCAGTTCGCTCAGCAAGCAATGGATAAAATCAAAAACAATAAATAGCAAAGATACGCAAAGTACACAAGGGGTACTATAAAATAGGTAGAGCTCAAGGTCTGCACGCCTAAGCATTAGGAAAGGGCCAACCACAAGCAACTCTCCGTAGCCAAAATCCGATTAAGGGAGATGGAGGCAGATGTGCACGGACGAACAAAAATAATAAGATACCACGCAAGAATTCGTAAGGGGGTCGGCAAAAGAAACATCCCGGAGACAACGAGGGTTTCTGAGATAATGCCAAAGAAGTTAGCCAATAGCGCAAGCCAATCAGGATCATCGCCTGAATCTAGGCAAGGGGGGATACTGCGTAAGAACTCATAACGTCCCCCCGTCTCCGCTAAGATCAACCGCAGCTCGCCTCCGCAGATCAAGCGTCAGGACGCGCGAAGGCATAGCCGAAGACCACAAAGTCGAACACAGCAATAAAAAGGTAATACACAGCAAAATCGACACCAGCACTGGTCGAAGAGAAACAACGGTTGTAATATCCACCTTATGTTAACAATAAAGTAAAATTATTAATACATAAATGTGCTTCAAAGTGGTTACAACCTCCGAGGAGGAAAGCAGAAATCACTTCTGGAGGCTACAACTGCAATCTGGCATGAAGGCCTCCGACTAATTCAAGAAGACCTCCGCAGAATAGCTGAGGTCAAAATAAACAAGGCCATGACAATTCCATCGCAACACTCAACCTCTGCGTAAGCAAGAATAATTACAAAGGTCCAGTTGGACCACGCCATGTAAGAGAACGAGTAAAGATAGAGCGCTTATCATCTAAGTCGCTGAGAACAAAATCAAACATGTCATCCACCGTGCACCTAGGAAACACTGACTTCCAATAATCCCACAGCTCGCCGCTAACTAAACATCATCGCGCATAAAGGTAATAGGCTCGACCTCCTGCACAGGCCCCAAACTGCAGACCTACGCAGGACGATTCGGCCATTAATAATTTACAAAATCAAGAGTAACTTAAATTATTCCTTACACGTGCACGCCGGCATTAGGTTAGAAAATGACAAAATATACACAACCACAAATCAAGATAAATTTTTACACCTCCTCTTCAGTGGTCAAGTTCTGAAGCCCCGTCCAAGCCCCCAGAGATGCAACCACTTACCCCATCATGGCATCAGTCCAAGAACTTGCAGGAAGAACTTGAGGAGCAGAGGCACTAGCGTCGGTAGATCCCCGGGTGCGTGCAGATGTGCCGCCAGAAGAAGTCAGGCCATGACCGCTGCACTTGCCATACTTCAGTTGCTGAAAAAGGTAGAAAATAAGAGAAGAAAATCGCCAACACAACAAAATAAGACAAGAAAGCTAAACATATATACCGTTTTACGAGTAACATTAGCCATGGCAATGGTCTCCAACCGGCCAAACTTGGACCAGAACTTCTCCATGAAGCTACTCATGGTGATCTTAACAAACCGATCCGTTCTGCCAAGTTTAGCAAGATAGGCCGAACCAAAGGTGAACCAGAGGCGTCAATTGCTAAAGCATGGGACACCTCCGGTGAAGTGGCAGGCAACGGAGACCGCCGAGACGGGCCCTCGGAACTAGGCAACGCCAAAGCGTTAGCTTCCGTTAGAGTCTCAGTCTCCACCTCCGGATTAGCAATGATGTTCCCTTCTTCATCATAAAGCTCTTCAGAAATGTCCTCCATCTCCGCAGATTCAGCGGAGGACTCTTTCTGTTTCTTCGAGCCTCCGTGCGTCAAAGCGTTAGCTTTTCTTTTCTTCCCCTCCGCGGCCTTTGTAGCAGCCCGGCAGCAGTCAATTCTTTCTTCTCATTCTTCTTCTTCAACTTCTCAGGGAGCTCGCGCTCAGTGTAGTGAATTCCGAGCTCCTCAAAGACCCTATTGAGGCGAGGCATGGTACCAGCTTCAGACCTCCGGGCGAGATATTCCTTTTTAGAAACTTCACTAAGTATTTCGACAGACTTCTGCTCTGTGGCACGGACAAAATCCTCATTGCTCTGACCCTCAGGGAGCTGCAGCCCAAAGTGCGGACACAGGATCCCGCCATCCACACCAAAAACAGAAAGATTCAGTTTCTGCATGACAAATTTCTTCCTCTCTTTGCCACCAAGCAGGGGCCAAAAATCAGAGGCAATCATCTCCTCCACAAGATCCCTTCCTCCGGAATAACGGCAGGCATCAGCAAATGCTTTGGTACAAGACTTCCTTTTCTCAAAAACGGTTACCTCCGGCTTGATGCTGGTGTGCGGGTCCATCCGGGTCATAACGGAGGCGAAGGGAAAAGTAATGATCCTCCGACCATCCTCTCCGACTCCAGAAGCACCAGAAGTCTTCACATAAAACCAGTAGTCCATCCTGTTAGCAAGCTCCCATTTCCCCCTCTGGCACCAAGAAATAGCAATTTTTTCCTTGCCCTTGTCGGGATTCCTCTTGGCCATAAAGCTACACGATGCGAACTGAGCAAGCTTTGTACCAATGTACTTTGGTTGTTTTTGTAACTCATAAAACTCCGCAAAAGTATTTATACTGATCCCTCCACCGTACGACTTGACAGCCCAAAGGAATTTACTCATATTTAGAAATGCATGAGGGGTCATATGATGAAGCTGTACGTCAAACCACTCAAGTACATACCAAACAAAGTTGCAGTAGGGGAAGTGAAGATCGCAGGTGAAGAAGTCCCTGAACACAATGGCTTCGTCTCTCTCAGGTAGCGGGACAGTCTCCTCACCCGGAGGTCGCCCGCGGCCGGCAGGAATATAACCCTCCCCTTCGAGGCCATCGATCATCACCTGGGTCATCAAGCTACGACCAAAGTCGTAGCTGACCTCCAAATCAAACAAATCGCTCTTTGGAGGCATTAGACCACTAGGGGAAACCTCAACGTCAGATAGCGACTCCTCGAGATCCCTAGCCTCCACAGCAGCCAGCATGCACTGCTCGAAAAGATCAAGGAAGCCTCTGACTCCGACACCCTAGAACTGGGAATAGGGTCCGGAGAACGAACGACGACGCACGCAGCAGGAGCGTTTAGGTGCCATGGCAGCAGGATGCCAAGGCAAAGGCAAATGCGGAGGCAGCAAGCGAAAAAGGAAACCTATGCGATGGTAAGCAAAGGAGAGTACGGGTCACCGCCCACCCCCTTATATAGGCAGCGAAGTGGCGCCTCGACCTCTCAGCCCAACGGTCACGACGATCCACGAATTGAATGGCAGCAGGCGAACTGACTCAAAATCAACGCCTAAGATTAAAAACCGCGCAACGATAAAATGCAAACCCTCCGGTCCAACGTTCAACGGGCCAGGGGGGTCGGAGGTAAGCACAGCCTCCACGGCCAGGGGCGTGTTGATGGCTAGACCCGCCTCCGTTGGACCTAACCCTCAAGGGTGGAATGTTGGGGGAGCGTCCCGGGACCGGAGGGGCTTGTTACCTCCGACTTGTGTCTGACTGACAGTTTCAGTATATCTATCTTGTTCATGTCCGCAGGTTCCAGAGAGAAGCCCCCGGAGGTTAGATCTCCGCTATGAAGCCTCCGTGGAGGCCATGGAGCCAATCGACGGTGGGGGTCCGGTGGCGATGACCGTCGCTCAGGCGGAGGCTGACCCCCCCGGAGGTTAGATCTCCGCTGGGAAGCCTTCGCGGAGGTCATGGAGCCAATCGACGGCGGAGGTTCGGTGGCGATGACCGTCGCTCAAGCGGAGGCTGATCGACGGGACCTCGACTCCCCCGGACGCTCCGCGCGGAGGAGGCGGCAACCCAAGACTGCCTTCATCATGACGGCGTGCCGGGCCAGGCTGGGGGGGCTTGTGAACAAGTAGTGGGCTTAATGGGCCTCTCGCAGGTAGTGATGGGCCGCCGCCCGCGGCCGGGGCCAGGTTTTGGGGGACCAGCCTACCCCTAGGAGGCCCACGTGTAATAGGGTCAAAGTCTAAGCTTTCAAAACTCCCATTGGGGCACGTTTGTACTTTTAGTCTTGAGCTGGGAAGCCACTATAAAAGGCCATGCACCCTGTGTAATTAGGGAGGGGGTTGTCTAATAATAGTTACAATATGTAACCTGCCCTAAGGCCCACCTTATAATTCCATCATTTTATATTAAGAGAGAGTTTATTTTGATCCTATCATCCTGCCTCGTCCTGAATCTGCTGGAAACGTGTCCCAGCAGAACAAAGCCGTAAGCGCGGTCGTGTACCGTACCTGCCTGAATATTCGGGTCCTTTCAAACTTGCCACGATTATGCTCCAACCCAAACCCAATATACTGCGTGATCGAGAAATGAATTAGTATAGTATTTGAAACAAACTTAGCAGTGGGAAAAGGGACGCGGTTAATTGAGTAGTAGAATTAGATTAATCGCATAATTAGGCGGCATCATTAGGAGCAGTAATTAATTATTACTAGCATTAAGACACGCGGAGATTATTTATAACTAAAGGTAATTACGGCGCGAGGAGCTAGTTAACTGCTGCTGCTACTGAGGAGGGCCGGGGCGGGGAGCTTCGGCGGGAAGCTGCCTTCTCCCGCACGGCACTGGAAGCCCCTATAAAAAGGGACCCAAGGCTCCTCCCCGTTTCGCTTCTCCTAAACCCATCTCTCCACCGTTCCCGATTCACACTAGAGAAGAGCAAAGGGAAGGAAAGCAAGAGCTAGAGAGGCCGATCGAGCTCACCGCTCCGGCAGACTAGCAATAATTCTAGCTATCGCTGGCCAGTGCAAGATCGCACAAGTGACAAGGTTGTTCGAGGAGCCATGGCGTCGTCGGAGGTGTCGTCGGAGACCAACCAGTTGAACCATGGCGGCGAGGAGGAGACGCGGCTGGAGCTCCCGCCGGGCTTCCGCTTCCACCCCACCGACGAGGAGGTGGTGTCGCACTACCTCACCCCCAAGGCGCTCAACAAGAGCTTCTCCTGCCTCGTCATCGCCGACGTCGACCTCAACAAGATCGAGCCGTGGGATCTGCCGAGTAAGCTCCCTCTCTCCTAGTAGCTCCGTGGCCGGGTTGTTCGTTCGAGTCCGTCCTGGGGTCGATCGATTTGGGATTTACTCCATTTGGGAGTAAAATTGAATGGATAAGAGCGCTGCGCTAACCGCGGCGGCCGGCGGGCTGTTCTTATGTCTGTGCAGGCAAGGCGAAGATGGGCGAGAAGGAGTGGTACTTCTTCTGCCACAAGGACCGCAAGTACCCGACGGGGATGCGCACCAACCGCGCCACCGCCAGCGGGTACTGGAAGGCGACGGGCAAGGACAAGGAGATCTTCCGCGGCCACCGCGTGCTCGTCGGCATGAAGAAGACGCTCGTCTTCTACACGGGACGCGCGCCGCACGGCGGCAAGACGCCATGGGTGATGCACGAGTACCGCCTCGAGGGATGCCTGCCGTCCAACCTCCGCCGCGGTGCCAAGGTGTGTGTACGCTACGCACGCAAAAGATCCCCTCTTTTTTGTTTTCTCTCGATGGATATGGCGTTGCTAGCTAGCCGATCATGATCCAAATGATGAGCTGCCGTCCAGCCTCGTGCTCGTCGTGCCCGGCCTCGCGGCTGGACCACGCGGCGGGCGGCCGGCCGGCCGCGGCCGCGCGCGCTCACATGTCAAGATCCCACCGTCCCCTTTCTCTGCACCCTTTCCGGCTGTGCGTGTTGTTTTCAACGTGCTGTCTTGTGTTGCGTTGCGTGCAGGACGAATGGGCTGTCTGTAAGGTGTTCAACAAAGACTTGGCGGCCAAGGCTGGGCAAATGGCGCCGCCGCGGCACGCCGTGGGCGGTGGCATGGTGCGCAGCGACTCGCTCGCCTTCCTCGACGACCTGGTGCTCGACAACGCCGACCTGCCGCCGCTCATCGACTCGCCGTACGCCGACGCCGGCCTCATCGTCGACGACTACAACAAGGTCGCCGGCGCCGCAGGGGCTTCCAGCTCCTCGTTCGTCAAGGCGGAGCCACAGGCGCAGACGGTACACCAGGCTCAGCAGCTACCGGCGGCGAGCAACAACGCCGCGGACGGGTCGTACTCGTACCAGCAGCAGGCCGGGGAGCCGCAGCAGGCCATACGGAGGCACTGCAAGGCGGAGACGCCGGCGACGGCGACGCTGCTGCTGAGCCCGTCGCGCGGCGGCGGCGAGGCGGGCGCGGACATGTTCCATGTGGACGACCTCCTCCAGCTGGACGGCTACATGGACTACTCCAACATGTGGAAGGACTTCTAGTTCTAGTTAGGCTCCGATCCGCCCGCCGGGGCCGGCCGGAGTAGTACTAGTACTAGTTGATTAATTTGGTTCGATCGGTTGACGCCGCGGCTGCCGGTGCCGGATCGATTAGTTGGTTCCATCTTATTAACTTATTACAGCTGTTGAGGTTTGAATTGGCGGCCTGCGAGAGGGATGCAACTGATCATTGGGCAAATGCAGACTGATGGAAAGAAAGTCCTGTGGCCGCCGGCAGGGCGTGCGCGTGCGTGATTAGACGTCGTCGTAGACGATCACTGACGAGATGATGCATGAACATGATCTTCTCCTTCCGAAATAGGCCAACAGGCATGGGGCCTCGTCAGTTGTCGCGCACGAATAATGGCTAGGCCTGTCACCGGCGGATCCAGTTGGACGTGTATACAAAATTCGACAGGCATCTTGCAGCTGCAGCTGCAGCATCAGCAAGGGAAGGGAGGCGTCGTCGTTGGCGCGGTGGCACGGACTGCCTGAATCGTACAGCTAATGCGGTGCCGGTGGACGGTGGTGCGGGCGGCGCGCGCTAGCACTAGCACCTGCTGGCCGGGTGCGTGTTGTTTCCAGGCCCGCGCGGCCTGTGATTTTGCTTTGCGTTCCGTGGGACGCAACGATGCTTGCGGCGGCGGGCCAGCGGCCACGCGCACCGGGGTCGAGCTAGGTAGCGGCCGCCCGGGTTTGGCGCGCGGGCGAGCCGGACCGGGGGAAGGCGGCGGGCCGGCTTCCGCTGCCTCGCGCGCGCTCCTCCACGACCACGACCGCTGGCTCCCGACGACCGGGGGCAACCGCGTCGCGTCGTCCGTCCTCGGGTCGGTGGGGACTGGGGAATGCGCCATCCAGCCCTCACCTGCAGCCGCCGGCGCCAAAAACTGCCCCGATCGCACGCACGCACGGGCCACGGCACGGCGGCCTCCTCCGGTGTGAAAACCTGGACGTTCTCAGGCCTGCTGGGTTGGGGCCGTTGGGCGGCTGCCTCTGCGGCTCTGCCCTGCCCGTCGACGGTCGCTGTCGCCACGTAGTGGGTGACGTCACAACTTTAGGGGAAGGGGGAGCTGGCCGCGGCTCTGGCGGCTTTCTTGACCGGCGCGGCCGGCGGTTGCGGGCTGCGCGTGGGGCGCCGCCGGGTGCGCAACGGCCTGGCTAGCTGGGCCTGCCTCTCCGGCTAGTATGGCCCGCCGCGACAGCTACTGCCGGGGCCAGATCTGCTCCCACCATCGCAGACATCCCAGCCGGTGCTCGGAATCGGATCGTCGTCACTGTGGTTCACAGTGCACATGCATTTTTTTTGTTTGTGCAATACTATACTACTACTACTACTACGGTTATACTAAAAAAAACCGGGCGTTGCAGCAGCTTCCAAATGTCAGTGAGAGAATGCGCCCTGATATGTATCCAGTGGAAACGCATTAATTGTGCTGATTAAGGATGCATTTATTATTATTATTATTATTCTTTTGTTGCAAAAAGAATACGATCATTATCATTATATTGAAATAATAATATGCAAAATATATGGAGGAAGAAAACAATCAGGGCAGGGCAATCAACGAGCCTATGCATGTGGCCCTCCTGTGCTAGGGATTTCCTCGAGCCGAAGACTTTGCTGGGCCCCATTCGCTGATCCTAGGATACATGTGACTCATGGACCTACCTCCTCTACCTAAACTAGCTTGCGGTTGTGAATTCAGGGTTTCATAGCGATGGCCGGATATACATACACACTAGGAGTAGGAACATACATACTGTCGCCACTTGCATGTAGCTTGATACATATACAGTACATACGTACTAGATCAGTGTAGATGCGCATGCGTGCGTGTCGTTGCCTTCGGAACCAAGGTCGATGATTGGGGATGGATAGTAGATAGATACATACTAGGCTGGGGGGCCTTCTCTTTCCCTCATCTGCACCAGAACGAAATAAACCGATTCAGTAGGCAACCAGAGTAGCAAAAGGACGGCGCGAGAGACTTCCTTCCGTCTACTACAAGATGGATGGAGGCCGTTGCTGATTGTTTGCACACAAGATTATTGGACGCAGAATGGAGGTGAATATATAGAGAATGAAAAGGATTCATTTATTTTTCTTTTTTTTTTGAAAATATTCCTTCTATCTTCTAGATGCCAAATAGATTCGGGATTTCTTCAATTCTCGTACTTGTAATTAGCATGTTTATGGATGGAGATCCAACATTATTCTCTTAGTTCAGGATCAAAAGAGCGAAAGTTTCTGCAGACCTCCTCATATCGTTCGGAACCTGCTCTTGTAATTACCTATGCACACCCGTGATCAAGATGTAGCAAACTACGGTGATAGTGTAATACAAAGGAGGAAAACTGCTAATTGACTAATTAACCTAGAGACTCCCAAAACTAGGGGATCCACGTATATAGCATGCAGTTCCGATACACCATTCCAAGGAGGGCGAGAACCCACCATATCTTCATATGAGTTAGCAATTCAGTAGTAATTGATGTTGCTCCTTCAAACTCAGCCCAAGAGCTGGATCACTACAACTAAAACATATGAGTTATATTGTCTACCTGGCTAATTTTCACTTCAACTCGACATAGGACTACCCCGGCTATACGTGACCCGCAAGGAAGGAATGAAAAATAAAACACTAATCGCACCCCTGTTGCATGCGTCTCTCAATCAAGGAATAACAAAAATCACGGTCTTTCGAAATGATAGCTAGTCTTCCTAAAAAAATAGATACACGGATAATTGACACATATCACTAATATAATCTGGCGTAGATAAATAACTTAAAACAATTAATATTTTGATAGAGGTAGTATGGACATCATTTTCTTTGTTGGGGGGGGGGGGGTGTGGGGCGGGGCGCGGCGCGAAGAAGGAACCAATCGTTCGTGGGGTAACCAAACATGGGTGCCGGGGCAGTGCTGATCTCGATCTCAATCTCCGATTGCTTGTTGTTGCACAGCAATAATATGATAGGCCACGCAAGCACGAATCTGGGCCCCACTAGTTCTTGTCTCGTTGTCCCAACTCACTGATGCATGATTGGCACGGAGATGGGTACCCCGTGTGCCAACCATCATTAACGTATCTACTTACGCCGGAACAAAACGAAGACAGTGCCCTACACATATGAGTATACATGGAAATATGCAGTGCATCACTGGGTACAGTAGAGGAGAATGATCGAGTGGGCAAAATTAATGAAAAAGAAACTGTGACTGACGGCTCTGTTTTGCTGCATGGATGCTAGCTTCAACAGTGATATGTATAGTACATGACTCGGTAACGACGCAGACCCTGAAAACAACTTTGAAATATACATGCAGACACTGTAACGTAAACAGACACACATGTCAGCTTCGACGCACGTACGGTCGTCGATTGCGATCGAAGTGAGATAATCTCAAGACTTTTTAAACCGCGTGTGCACTGTCAACTGTTACTACGAACGTGTACGTAGAGTAGCGAATGCCATTAATTAAGTTACTGCCGCTAGAGCTGCTATTAACCTGACGCCACATGGAAGCTAGAGTGAGACGAAAACAGCAAGGAGTTGGTGTCTTGAAGCAGAGGATTCCTGGATTTCAGCAGTGCCACACCAAGCCCACCGTCATATCGACTACCCGACCTCAGGTTTAGTTCTTTGAATTGGGGTCAGAATTCCTGTAACAGAGTTTTTGTAACTGTATTTGATAAAAGTTATTTAAATTTTGACTAATTAGACTCAAAATATTCGTCTCACAAGGTACAATCAAACTGTGTAATTAAATTTTGATTTTATCTATATTTAGTACTTCATACATGTGATGGTATTTTAATGTAACGAAAAATCTTCTTTTTATATAGTGTCAAATACTAAAATTACGAGAAAACTAAACAAGGCCTTACTTTTAATTTCTTAGCTAGGATATGCATGCCAGTGCCATGTAATGTAACCACCTCCACCTGGTACGTACTCGCTAGTGCTTTCATTCCTTACAAATGCTGAAGTGAAGAGTACGGTGCACTGCTCCGGCAAATCCGAGAGGGGATTTGTTGAAACGTGCTGCTGCTGCTCTCAATGCAAATATCTTGTACTCTGAGCAGTGCAATGCAATGCAAGTGGGTGAGACGTACTCCCTCTCCCCCATGGAGTTTGACTTTTTGATTATTAAATTTCATATTTGATCATCTATCTTATTCAAAATATTTATGTAAATAATAAAATAAATTAGTTAATATTTAAGTATCTTTATTAACAAAAAGTCATAACAAAATAAATTATATTTATAAATTTATTTTAAATAAGACGAATGATCGAACAAGATGACACGAAAATCAGGTTGACAAACTCAATTGGACGGAGAGAGTAGTACTAGCAGGCAGATATTTATGTTTGTACTTGGGCCTTGTTTAGTTCACCAAATTTGACCACCAAATTCACTATGCAGAATTTTTATTTTCCGTCACATCAAAATGCCGGCACATACATGGAGTATTAAATGTAGATGAAATTAAAAACTAATTGCATAATTTGTTGTACTTTACGAGATGAATATTTTAAACTTAATTAGTCAAAGTTTGAACAATTTTTACCAAATATAAACGAAACGCTACAGAAATTCTGCTACGGGAATTTTAACGCCAATTTAACGAACTAAACAGGCCCCGCAGGCAACTGGATTCTAGTAGTACAGTGAAGCGCAGGCAAACAGTTGAAGGCACTCCTCCTTTCCTTCCTCACCTGAAACCGTACCACTGCTGATCCAGACCTGACGGATCATCATATTCATATCATATCCGTCCATTGCATATTTGGATCTTGTTTAGTTCATCAAATTTGGCCACTAAATTCACTATGCAGAATTCCTATTCGTCGTTACATTAAAATACCGGTACATACATAAAGTACTAAATATAGATAAAATTAAAAACTAATTATGTAGTTTTATTATACTTTACGAGACGAATATTTTAAGCCTAATTAATCAAAATTTACACAATTTTTATTAAATACAAATAAAATACTACAGAAATTTTAGTATAGAAATTTAGTGATCTAAGCAAGGCCGCATTGCTTCGCAAGAAATTCCAGCCACTTGGACGTGTCTTTCAATCAATGGTAGTTCTCCACCTTCCGGAGTGACGGCACAGGCCAACCAGCAGCTCTTCAATGATCCTGCGTGCTGACGGAATATACCATATAGATCGACGTACTCAAGGAGGTAGGCAGCGCAATACCTAACCTGTTCGTTCCAAGAATATATCATAGAATACTAAGTATATACAGACAAGGCAGACAGATAAAGGGTTGTTTGGTTCACGTAGGAGTAGAGCCCGGCTCGTATCTGAGAGCCTGGCTCATATGAGATAGGCTGAGTACATGCAACCTGTCGTATTTGGTTGCTCGTATCTATTTAGCCTGACTGAAAAGAAATATTATTTGGTTATTTGTAAGAAGAGATGTTGTATGAGAGAAGAATATTATAATTTTATGATTATAATTGTTATTTTTTTTACTAATACACCTGCAAAGTTCTTATTTATCTAATTATATCTTAAATATTTTTAAAACATATTAATATCACTTAATATTCACTAAACACTACTAATACATCATTAACTGGGTAACCAGTTACATCCCGCCAGCCAGGCCCGGCAGGAACAGCCGATTTGCTCGTTCCCGCTCAGCCTGGCCTGAGGATGGCTGCGGCACGCGTAGAGCCCGGCTCCACGAGGCGCGCATGCAACCAAACGCCTGCACCCTGCGTCTGGCCAGCCATGTTCCTCTGGATGCAGGCAACCAAACAGCCCCTAAGGCTTCACTCCAGCATTGCCTCCGACAGTCAGGCCAAAGACAACATACTCCCTCTGTGCCTAAATGTATGTCATTTTCGATTTTTGTGCCATAAGTTTGACTCGATTTGTATAAAATACGTGTAATATTTATATTTTAAAATAAATTTATTAAAAACTAGATTTAAAGATCTTTCTAATGATACTAATTATGTTTTATAAATATTAATATTTATAAATATATAATTGCCGGCAGTAGTTTTTTAGGAAACGCAAGTGACAAACATTTTAAAACGGAGGGAGTACTATATACTACAACTCAACACATGTTTTTTTTGCGGTCACGCCCGTCCCTGGACGTGTTTTTCATTAAACAGAATAGAGTCCAACCCAAACAACAACAATGGTAACCGCAGTTACCACCAACCAAAGAGCAAATAAAACAACCTCACCCCTCTACTCACAGATTAAAAAGAGTACTGCATTGCAACAAATTTACTACCGAGCAGCTGAAAGAGATCAACCAGGCAGAAGCGCGGCGATCAGAGATCCTCCTTGTCGAGCCCATCTAGCTCGAGCTCAACCATGCTGAAATCGATTCGTCCGCCCAGCATGTTGTGGAACATCTCTCTCTTCTCGTCAGGCATGTCTCTGCAGAGGACCGCCCTGAACTTCGCCTTGACGTCTGCATCAGGGGCGTTCTCCTCCAATGCAATGTTCAGAGATGGTGTCAATAATAATAGTAAAAACACACATGTTCAGAGACAGCTAGCTCAACGTAATGTAATCAAGCCGAGTGTGACGGAGAGTGCTGTTCTATTTGTATCCACCCTGGCAAACACTTCGGCGCCTTGTAAAATTCTTCTACTTAAATACAAAGATGCGTAAACCTTTTGCGTATTTGAGAAAAAACAGCTAGCTCAGCGTGGACACATTCCGAACGTAACTCTGCACGTTTCCTGTTCGTATGTATACTAATCCGTAGATGATGTTGGCCGCTGCTATATTTTGTAAAACCAAATGGCCTAGTGCTAATTAAAATTGAGGCACATCATTACTATACAGCAACATGCCACATTTATTTTATAAATAAACCACACGAGGATGATGATCACAGTATGTGATGTGATTGAATATAATGGCGAAAACACGGTTTCTTGCAAAATGCTGTCGTCACGACCAAAACAAGAACCAGAACCAAACGGTTTCTCATGACCGACGAGACGTTGCGACGACGCAATATCCGTTTAGCTTGGGCCTACGGGACACGGGATTGCACACTGGATCCGTCGATCGGATATGAGATGAGCGAAGAACCACCTATGCAAACCGACGCGATGCAACTGGAATGCAATGCAACAAGAACAAGTTGAGGCCTGGACGCATCGTCGATTGTCGTCACGCCACGCGTGTCGACTGGACTAAATACTTCATTTATTGCACCTATAGTAGGCTCCCACTTGCATCCACGTCACCCGGCGGCCGTGGCGTGGGGTCATCCATCGCCTATTGGTTGCGCGCGCTGGTCTCTGGGTCCGAGAAGAAAGAAGAAAGAGTTTCTATCGCGATCGCGATTTGCGAGCGAGCCTGTTTAGATTGCGCCGGAACTACTGCAGTAGAATTTTTTACTATTTTGTTTGTATTTGATAAAAAATTATTTAAATTTTGACTAATTAGGCCTAAAATATTCGTCTTATAAAGTACAACAAGACTGTGTAATTAGTTTTTAATTTTATCTATATTTAATACTTCATGTATGTGTTGATATTTTGATGTGATGAGAAATAAAAATTCTGTATAATAAATTTAGCGGCCAAATTCTGAAGGCACTGCTCCAATTTGACAGAGACGATGGCAGCGGATGATTGGATGCCACGTACTGTACAGGGGCCGGGCCGGCGTCACTGTATCTACAGGAAAAGACAAGGGAATGAATGTATACTACGTACCGGTATGCATATGATGCTGCGGCCTACGGATAGAGATGTGGAGCCCTGTGTCATTCCAATACATTCATTCATTCATTCATTCAGTGGATGGTAGATTTCATTTTCAGCGCTCCTGACACGAGTCAAAGAGAGCCAAAGAAAAATTCACCAACACCGTGCGCTAGGTCATCGTTGCAAAATTAGCAAAATAAAAAGAATAATAGTCGAAATCCCAAACCACGTTCCTGCCTCGAGTCAAAGCGAAACAAAGAAAATTCACTCACCCCATACATGTTCCCATTGCGCCGTACTCGCGCTGCAGTCAGTTTTAGGCATCGTTCAGTTCCTAGCTAGATAAACCATGCTCACCAGGAATAATGCTTGGCTGATTTATATAAACTTTGATTAGCTAGGACGATTCCTGGGTGGAATCCTCTACGAACAAACGAGCTATTACATGATTTTTCCGTCATCAAGTTTTGGATTGGCTTGCAAATAACTTTAAGAACTGTTTGGTTCATTTCTGAATATAGTAAAAAAAGTTGTATCATTAGATCGGTTATTAAATCTATTTTTATAATAGACTTATTTGAAGATATAAATCTTTTTAATATTTTCTATAAAAGCTATATAGCCAAACCTAATTAAAGTTTGACCAAAACGCTTCTCATAGCAATCGTTAAGTAGGGACAGAGGGAGTATATGCAGTATTTGGTTGCAATAATTATAAAACCTACTTTCTACCTCTATCTCTCCATTAACACAACTATGAACGCATGTCTCTATTTTTCCAATTTTCAAAAAGCATAAATCTAAAAATAAAAGTCGGGGTCTAATAAGGTGATATGAAAATTGTAATATGCGCTTGAGGTCCTCCTTCTTTATTAGCAATCTGTGTTTGGCAGCACAAACACTTTTTAGTAGCTTATTAACCAAACAAATCCTTGGTTATCTCTTTTTCTTTATTTTAGATGCATGATTTTTTATTATTGTTTCTTTATGGAACGATTTTCATTATTGTCAAGTACTTAACTTGTGATTTTGTCATTATCTGACCATAGAAAAAAAGTCTCTTGTGTGTTATCCAAGAGTTCATAATATAGCAACTCTTTCAGCTTGTTGTTTAAAATTAAACAATCATCAAACACATCACCAGACTGTGACTCATTTGCAGCAGGTGAATTACCTTATAAAAACCATACAAGTACAGTCCATCTTGCAAGTAGTAGTACCTAACATGTCCTTGACACTACTGATCTTGAAGAACACGTCATCGTAAGATATTTTTGCAATGAATGGGAAGCAAAAAGTGCAAGGCATTGGCGAAGAGTGCAAAGCATCAACCAAGATATTTACAAACTTAGACTCAATCACCATAAAAGTATGCACCTGCTGCTTGGCTTGCATGAAACATCTAGCCACCATAGAGCATGCTTCACATGGCTTATTGCCAATATAAAAGTACTACTCCACATGATAGCCCATAGGTCGGGAAGTAGCAGCCATCCATGCCTGAATGCCTCCCCTTATCAGGCAGGAAATCAGGGCCACCCGCCGGCCATTTCATCACACAATAAACTAAAAACGTGCCCTGCAATATATATTAGGGGATTGATGAAGCAAGCCAGGGAACCAAGCACCAAATTTATTGTATTTTAGTGTACCCAAAGTCCATGTAGAGTATATGTGTCCTTCGCCCTACGTACACAATGCCTATATATGGCAGTGTGTCCTGTGTACTAATAGTAATGGACGCCCGTTCAGGCGTTTTTCCGCTAGCACAATGCAAGTTGATCAGGGTTGGTACATCACTAACCTACCGCGTCTCATGTTTTTCTCCTGTGTTTGGTCCGCGTGTGCATTTGTCATTGTCTCGGTGAGCGAGTGTTCGTTTAGATGAAGGGAACGAAACCTAGACTAGTGTTATTTTTGTCCATGCATGGTTGATCTCTGAATAACCATGCCTTGCGATCGAGTTGTCAATGTCCATATGGATTCAAGGACGGCTAGTTTCGGTTGTCAAGTCCCAGTCGGAATGGCGCGCAAGTAGGAAGAAGGAAGAAGATGGCGAAAGCAACCCATCCATGGCCGGGCGTGCAGTGCGTACCGGCCGTCGTCGGAGATAAGATCCTAAAGCCATCTGAAAACTACCTCTCCTATACTCTTGTCTTGTGTTCGACCACGAAAAACCATATCATGCGTGTAATAAAGATATATTTGTTTTCTAGTTGAACTAGTACAACGAACTTGTTGTCTCATCGATGTAATAACGGTTTCAAAGATGTTAATTGAAACGATGCAGCTGTTTACGTACTGTTGGCAAACTGCAGTGTCCTGTCAGTCTGTCGGAGACGACGACATTGTAAAATTTCTGCCGCCATGAATTTTGCTTCCAACCATCAGTCAGCTAGCTTGTGCTGTAAGTTGGAGCCACAACAGCCACGAACAAGACAGTACTGATCGATCTGCTCTGATGAATGCGACCCGTTTCAGAGACTATTCGGATATGCCAATCATGCATATAAGGCCCGTTTGGTTGAGCTAGCAGCTCTTAGTTCTAGTCTATTTTAGTCCTTTTAGAAGTTTTACAATCAAACACCCCTTCTAATTAGGACTAAAAGCTCATCTGCAAACTAGGAGCCCAAACCCTCCTAAAAAGTGACTAAAAGCCCAACTTGACTCGCCTGCCCCTCATCTCCTCGCTCCCCAACCCAACCCCCACCCCCCCCCCCCGGCGCCGCCACTCGCAATCGCGCGAGTCCGTCCCCGATGCGCCGTGCAACCTCCACTCGCGAGACCGCCACCGCCTCCACTACTCTCGACCCCCACCTCCACTGCTCCCTCCCCGACTCCGCCGCCACCTCCACCTCGCATCATCCATGGACGGCCACGGGGAGTACCCGCCTGATTTCTTCTCGCAGTCATCTTCTCCGGTGGATCCCCGTAGCTCCGCTCCGTCGTTCCCCTCCAACGGCGGCCATGTCCGCGCGCTCTTCTCTCAGCAGGGATCGTATGGAGCTGGGTCCTCTGCTGGGGCCGGCTTCGGTGGGCTCGATCTGAACAGCAGCGGTGGCAGCTACATCCCCTACCAGCCATACCAGGAGCTCCACCAAGCTGGCGGCATTCCTGCCGGACGAGGCCTACTGCCTGTTCGCTTGGGAGCAAGACCCGGCGGCGGGGCCTTCGTTCCTCCTCGGCCAATGGGGAAGGGAGCGTGTGGCAGAACCTCCTAAATCATATGGCCCACACGCATGATTATTGTCTAAACAGACTCCAAATAACCATGACTGTGTCCCATATGATTTAAAAAGTCTGTCGGGTAAATCCCGAATCATCCACGATTCTCCGAGCAGGATCAATCATTGTAGAGAGACATTGCAGTATTACAACAGTTTGATATAAATAAAATACCACGGAGTAAAACAGCGGAAGACTTACAGTAACATAAGTTTACAAACTTCTGAGTTTCAAATATTTACAACCACAAGTTTGAATTATACAAACCATAATAGTAGTGGAGTAGCAGTAGATTACAATATTAAACAAAAGCTCTGCCCACGAGCTAAACAGCTTACTCGTCGTCGCTTTCCTCGACGACTGTCATGCAGCAGGATGCAAAACACTCCTGCCCATGAGGCTCACCTGCAACAAGGGTTTAACAAACCCTGAGTACCGCAGTACTCAACAAGACTGACCCGACGAAAAAGAAGGGTAGAGACTTAAGAGATGCAGGCCAGAGGGACAAGGTATGGTCTGTAGTAGATAAGAAATTTTGCAGAAAAGCCTTACAAAAGGGAAGGTTGCTTGGACTACTTCCAATTACCAACCAACTTCATTATTGAACCTTAATTTTTGTTCAAGTTGTTACTACGATGATGAACAACGATCGAGTCTTCTTCTCTGAGAAGCAACAACGATTCGAATCCATTTTCATACCCAGCTGGGACTTAGGTGACTAAGCATACCGGAGACTTTAACTCCGAAGCACCCCAGGTGCACCGATATACCGGGATAACAACCTCAGCCGTATATCACCACATGATACACGTGAGCTCTGCGGCCCAGCGTACCGAGATACGTGGGAACTTAAACCCCACAGTAAAACACACTATGACACAGATGGGATTCTCTGGCCCCACGCTAGGTCACTCCATGGCATACACGGCTACAACCATCCGTATACCACTTCATGCATGTGGATTTCTAAATTCTCGATATCATCCAGTTCACCAACGGACGGGACCTAGGGCATCAACAGACGAGAACACTACAGAGGGACTCCATTCCCAGTGCAAGTTCGCCGTCCGGACTCGATTTATTACTAACATCAAGCTTTTAACAAGAAAACCAATCTCATCTTTTTTATTCTTTTCCTTTGAACAATTAAATAAATAAGCAGGGCTAAGCATTACTACTCATCTTCCAAGTAGGTAACAAGGATTAAAGAAATAAGACAGGTAATGCAATTTGTGGGTTTTCACTCAACTCCTATCACTTAATGCAACATATCAGAGCTGAAGCGGTAAAATTTTTATAAATAGAATAAGGTTTAAATGTATCCGGGGCTTGCCTTGATGTTCTGGGTAGACGGTATCGAACTCTGGATCAACTCCCGATTCTTGAATCAGCTCGTCCTTCGGGTCTGGGTAACAACGTTAATTCTCCGTTAACGGAAACTACTCGATAATTAATATGCTTTATATGATAGAATAGTAAACATGATGATCGATGGATGCATGATCAGATTAAGGAATCAAGTACAACTTTTCTTCATGATAAAGTTGCAAGCTAACAAAACTTCGCTTAAATAACTGATTAGGGTTAACTACGCCATTTAAGAGGTTAATTAAACACATAAAATAACGTTAATTAAGCCCTAATGACATAATTAAGATAAGCGCAAATAATTAATTAAAGTACCAAAGGTCATTAGGGTTAATGACCTAAGGTCATCAATCAATCCCAAAGTCAAACAAATCCTATAATGATTAAGTTTAACTAAAGGGATGAATTAATTATTTAAAAGCATTAAATAAAGGCATAAAAATTAAAGTTGTCAAATTAAGCCCAAAATTTTATTTTAGAAAGCTCTTAGCCTAATTATATGGCAAAACAAATTTCATAATTAAAAGCCAATTATTTTAATTATTAAAAATCATTGAAGGTCCATTTTTCAATTAAAAGGGCTAATTTTAACATATGCAAAAAGTACTCAAATTTAGCATTTCATATTTTTTCTAGGTAGATAACATTATAAGGAACATTCACAAAAATTTTTAGAATTTTTGGTGCTATATATGAATTACTATGAATTTTCAAAAAAAATAGCATTTAAATTATTTTCTGAAAATAGAAAAAAAAAATCAGCACAGTGACTCCGCGCTGACCGACGGCGGCGCGGCGGTTGACCGCCGATTCCTCGCCGTCGGCGAGGTCTCCGGCGATGGGGTTTCCTCCTACTTGCTCCTCTTGACACAGCGCATCGATTGAGGTGGCCAACGGGGCTGGGGAGCGGCGCTCACCGGAGCGATTTCCAGCGATGGCAAGGTTACGGTTAGACGCAGGGCACTCAGGTAAGCTAGTTTGGCAACTTCATGCAGTCGCTCTCGGTCTCTGGGCAGGACGGCAACGCGCGCGGCGGAGCGGCAGCACTACGCCGGCGGCGGGCTACGGCTACCCGCGGCCACGGCAAGGGATTGACCAAATTGATGACACAGATGGACGCAGGAGCTCACCACGGTGCTGATGCGCACGTTAATGAAGGTCCGGAGTGAGTGGGTTGAGCAGCGGTCGACGGCGGTGATGGCGGCGGCGGCGCTCCGATGGCGCGACGGCGTCACGGCGGTCTCCGGTAATGCGCTGCTCAAACCAAGGTGCGCATCAGGTGCAAGATGACACGAAGAACACGATTACGAGGTCAAAGGTAAAATATTTTCACCTCCGGCGACGGCAAACGGCGGAGATGGCGCCGCGGCGCGACTGACCGGCCGCGGAGAAGAAGGCTGCGTGCGGACGGCTCAAGCGATGAGAGCAAGCTTGAACTGGTGCAAACTGACCGTGAGGAAGTGGCGGAGTTTTGGGCGAGAGCAATTGGACAGAGGTGTAGCATCGGCGGTGAATTTCGACGGCGGAGTGAGGTCGTCGGCGACGGTGGCGGGAGGAAGAAAGAAGGAGGACGACGGCGTCCGATCGGTATTTATAGCATGGAGTTGATGAAGGAGCAGGTGACACGACGACGATGAAGTCTCTCGCGTTCGAGAGCGCTCGGTTGGCCGGGAAAGCGCGGCGGTGGACGGCGGCGCGCGATGAGAAGCCGGCCATGGCGTTCGCCGATAGGATTAGGTACTGTTCGGTTTATTTACAGAATTGCCACTCGGTTTAAAATACAAATTACTTCAGAATTTGTATAAGAACTTGAAAATCTCCAAAAATATCATTTGCATAACTTTTCAAAAGATACACTTTTCCTTTAACTGGCATCCTCAAATTCTGTCTAGATTTTAAAATTTGAATTCAAATTTGAAAAGGGAATAAAACCCTAGAAATAAGCATTTAAAATTACTTTTGATTTTTTCAATATAACTTGAAAATCTTCAAAACTATGAAATGTTAAGTTTGTCAAACCAAACATTTTTCATATACAAGGTTTTCTCAAATTATGCATAATTTTTGAATTATGGTTTTAAAATCAAAAGGGAATAATTGCTCGAAACTGTATTTTCAAATTAATTTGAAATTCCTTTTGGAAAATTGAAAAACTTTATATACCAACTTTGTAGCTCTTGTCAAGATCTACAAACTATCTTTTTAGAGTATCTCCAAATTCCTTATATATTTTGAATTAAAGAAAAGGGGATAAAACTAGGGTTGGAAATAAAGGGTTTTTTGAAATAGAATTTAAACTCAATTTAGTTTCTAACTTAATTGGTTGGTTATTAGTGATCACAAACATCATCCAAGGACATTTTTAGGTCATTGACCCAATGACACCCTTGGTTGACCAGGTTGACTTTTGAAAAACCTTTTATAGCATTTCCATTTTGAGTTTAAACTTGAATAGCCAAACTTAGAAATAAGCTTGGAAATCCAAATTTAATTTCAATTATGGAAATCATTTTTAGGGTTGGACTTAGACATATACACTATGCTTGATACTAGTGTAACCACAGTTTACATCTCAAGTACATAGAGTATAAACTAAGCATTTGCGATGACATTCAAAAATAGGGTTTTATTATTTCATGTGACCAAACATTACAAAAACTCAATCAACCTATGAAATATAAACTTGTTTTAGTTAATGCATATTAAGGTTGACTTAAACATGGATGCTTTGCAGTGCATATGATGACATGGCATGTTTTAGTTAATTTAACACCAGAGGTGTTACAGAGCGGATCACGCTCGGCCACTCGCTCCAATGGTCGCCGCACCATGGCTGGTGGCACATCAGGGCAGCGCACGCCGCCACCTAGGATGCGTGGTTCCCTAGGTTCCGGTTCCCATGGCCCAACTGATGCAGTGGAAGAAGAAAAAAAAGGTGACAACGTCTTCCAGTTCCCAGATGAGGTATCCTATTTGCAGTATGATCTGACTTGCTTTGATCTACCTACTATTGTTTGTCATTGTTTGTTCTGAGTTGCTTTGAGTTGCATATACTACCTTTAGACAATAGAATCCAATTGCGTCAATTAGAGTCAAAGTAATTGTGCTTGTTTAATCATAGTCTCACATTTGTTTGACCTACAAGTATTGCACATATTTTTGTTTGATCTATTAGGTTATATTTGACTGATGTATTGGCTTGCATCCAAATGTATTAGCTTCTCAGAAATAACTCACTTTTGGGAAATGATGGATAGGATAGACTTTTGTGTAGTGGCAGCTCAATTTTGTAATGTTGGGCATGTTTGTCTAAACTTTGGGCCTGTTTGTCTGAACTTTGTGTAACGAACAAACAAGTTGGTCTGAACTTTTTAATTATGTTTAAACTTCTGGGAAATGATGGAACATTTCAGTTGTCTAAATTTCTCCATTTATTAATTATGTTGATTATTACTTGTTGTGCCTTGCTCAAAACTGGACTTGTTGATTACTTGTTGGTTTCTTTTAAAATAGTAATTATTAATATGCATACTGGTTGTTTTTTGTACAACAGGGTACTGATCATGAAGCTGCTGCAGATGGAGGGAGGGCTCATCATGAAGGTGCTGCAGATGGAGGGACTTTTAATGGAGAACATGATGATGGGTGGTCTACTAAGGATGATAGGGTCACTACTGAAGAATCTGATGAAGGGTTATCCACTGATGATGATTGGATATCTAGTGGATCTGATGCTAAGGTATCAACTGATAGTGAGGAGGAAGCTCTCATGATGCATGTAGTCAAATGTTAACAGAAGAGGAGAAGAATTGCTACTGCTGTTTTGATGACAGGTATGTACCACTGTGACAAGTACATGGGCAAGGCTCCTTATAGAATTCTAAAAGAAAGTGGATATCAGTGGACTATGAGAACCCTAGGCAATAGGACACAATGTTATAACATGTTTAGGATGCACAGAGATGTGTTTGATAGCTTGCACAAAAGGCTTGTTGAGAGGCATGGTTTGAAGACCACCAAAAAAATGACATCTATAGAGGCTCTAGCTATGTTTTTGTGGATGTGTGGTGACTATAATAGGTTTGAGAGGTCACTATGGACATGTAGTGACAAATTTGATAAGGTTTTGGATTGTGTGATGAAGCTTGCTGTTGATATCATTAAGCCTAAGGATCCAACATTTCAAACTATGCATTCAAGGTTAGAATCTGCTTGTTTTGCTCCATACTTTAACAATTGCATTGGAGCCATGGATGGAACCCATGTACGTGTCACCGTCCCTGTTGATAAGATAGTCCAGTACACAGGTAGGAAAAATTGCACCACTCAGAATGTGTTGGCTGTATGTGACTTTGATATGAGATTCACCTTTGTTGTGGCGGGATGGCCTGGTTCGGTTCATGATACGAGGGTGTTCAATGATGCAATTAACAAGTTTGGTAACAAATTTCCACATCCACCTGAGGGTATGCACGCAGCAGTAGATTCTTTTCTTTATGTTTCTTACATACCTGGCTTGTTAGTTTACTAACAATAGTTTGATCTATGTAGGAAAATTTTATCTTGCTGATTCAGGGTACCCAAACCAACCAGGTTATCTTTCGCCATACAAGGGTACAAAATATCATGTGCCGGAATGGAGAACTGGCCCAGCGCCAAGAGGTAAAAAAGAGTTGTTCAACTACACACATTCTTCACTTAGAAATGTCATAGAGAGATCTTTTGGGGTACTAAAAATAAAGTGGAGAATTTTGTTGGATTTACCTAGCTATCCTAAGAAAAAACAAGCCAAAATTATAATGGCATGCATGGCATTACACAATTTCATTAGATAAATGGTATGATGGATGATCTCTTTGACAAGTGTGATGAAGATGAGAACTATAACCCAATGGAAGAAGAGGAAGAACCTGAAACTAGGAGAGATTCACATCATGGCGATGAAGATCCAAATATGAATGAATTTCGTGATTGGATAGCTGATGCTTTGTTTGCTAGGTCATAGATTAGCCATGCTTTGTAATAATGAAGATTGTTGTAAACTATTTGCACTTTGAGTGATTTTCCTTTTAAAAAAATATTGTTCGACTGACATTGAGGATGGTAGACTTCATTGTTGTAAACTATTTGCAATTTGTTTGAGCGATTTTCTTTTTTAAAAAATGATGTTCGAGTGGCAGACCAACGAAGCTGGAAGCCAGGCGCCAGCAGAGTGTGTGGGCATCAGGTTAGGGGTACTTTGGTCTTTTAAAAATTATGATGTCATGTTTAGACCAATTTACTAGACATAACCAGACATGGTGGACTAAACTTTAGAAGGTGCACTTTAGTGGCTAGTTTTTAGGAGCTTGTAACCAAACAGGGCCTAATAATCCGGTAGCACTGATGATTACAGTGATAACCTGCTTATCATTAGACACCAAGAGCTTTCTTTCCAGCTGATGATGTGAACTGCTGGTAAGCATTAGTCAAACATATTAGGGGGTAAAGCCAGGGGCAAGGAATCTTTTGATGGCTCGTCATCCACATCCAAGGAGTTTGGGATATGTGGTGGACTCTCGGCTGCAGGCGTGCCACGTGTGACGTTGAGTGTGCCACCGGGGCACGCACTCCTGATGGCGCCCTCTCGTAGCCCTATACCACGCCTTCGTTCCTTGGCCCTTTGGTGAACAAGTGGCGCGCGCACACATGGACATGCTGAGCGTGCAGGTGCAGCGGTGTCCGTCTACGCAAATCCGGCCTTTCGAGAGTTTTAGAAGCAACAAGCAAGGGTTTTGAGGGTTTTTTAAGCAGCAACCATTAGCGAGGAAAACATGCGCGCATGATGGATGCGCTCAGCAATAGTGTATATGCACAAAACGAGTGTGTGGCGTGATCGATAGATCCCTTTCGTTGATGCAGTGCAGCGGTGGGAAACTTTCAATAGGATCAGGATATGTGCTGGCTGGTGACTGATGAGGACTGAATAGTGATCCATATATTCCTGCTGTCCGTTGATGGCTGTCTGCGTGCCTCTGTGTGTGTGAGCGTGAGAGAGAGGTGTTCAGCGAAGGCACTCAAGAAGTGCGCAAAGTTGGCGAGAGCTACCCTTGCCTTGACTAGACCAGACTCTGGAAGCTTTGCAGAAGTGGACACCAGCTACCTTTGCTGGGCCTCAGTTCCCATTGGGTTGGACGAAACACCGACGAAAGCATGCATACGTTGAGAGGAATATCCTGGTGAAAACACTAGTAAAAGAAGCAACAGAATAACAGATATGGATTACCGGCGGAGGTGGTGACATGCACGTATGCACAAGCATATTTTTTTTTTTTTCATGCAAACACACAAAAACATGTGACAGATAGACGATACAAATTACAACAACAAAGGTGCACGGTGTGGACATGAGCGAAGGAAGCGTGTATGTCTGCATATGCAAAGCAGGTCAGCAATGGCGCTAGCTAGCTAGATGGAGATAAACAACAAAGCACATAACACAAGTTGATGAGAAAGAAAGCAGCGTTAGGACTTAGGAGTAGTAGTTTAACACTCGTGCATGTGCAGGTGTCGTGATCTGGATGAGATGATCACACGGGTAGAAGTGACAAGGGAAACGGCGGCGCGGGCTATGTGCTAATAATCAGCGGGCTATGGGCATATATATCGGATCGGATACCATCATCTCATCGCTCTCTCAGGTGACAGGCAGTCATTCGTAAGGCGGCCGGCCGGCGGCGGACTGCTGGTAGTGCGTGGTACTGTACTAGGTATAGTGGCGGCAACGCGGAGCGGAGGCGTCCTGATCCGGACATGCGCGGGCGGCCCGGCGGGGGATTTGCGCGCAATCGATGGATCGCAGGTGTGGTGTGGCCAAGGACCGCCCAACCACAGCCCGTATTCGCGGAATACTAGCTTGCCTAGGAGCGAGGGGATCAAGTGAGCGTAAAGTGACCTTCAATTTGCTGGGCTCCAGCAGCAGAGCTGATCGATCCCTGCTGTGCTGTTGTGTGCACGCAAGCGTGTCGTCGTGTGCGTGTGCGTGTGTGTGGGCGCCAAGCCAGTCTTGTACAGTTACGCCAGCTGCTACTGCTAGGTTTTGCCGCGCGCATAGTCGCATTGCCTGCTCTGCTCGGTTCCCCGACGACCCTTGGAATTTTAACAGGGGATGGTGAGGTTGCTGCTACCTACGAGTACGAGCAGCTCGATCGGAGTACCCTGTACGTCTTCTGAATTGTGAATTGTGATGCAGAGTACCGTACGTACAAGAAGCAAGATGGGGCTGGACCAGTTTTTTTTTTTTTTCCCAAACAAACTGAAACTTTTTTCTGGTACGAAAAACAGAGCAACTTACGTGGGCTCCGATTTAATCTCCATGAGCTGGCCCAAACCCAGCTTGCCCAGACATTAGGAAGGCCCATGAGAATCAGAAAGAAGAAGAAGAGGAAGAGGAAATTCTCAACTCGCAACGGCCCACGCTCCTCTGGGGCCTGGCGCAGTGCGCATCCGGCCCGCCGTCGTAGACAGGACGAGGACCACGCTACGGCCCACGGCCACGGCGGCGTTTCGGCGCCGCGGCCGTCGTTGGGCCGAAACGGACAAATAAACAGACAGAGATCTTTTTGTGTCGTAGCAGGAGTACATGCAGTATACTGTTAACTCGGCACGTTGTATACGGATATGGTATGCCACACTCCACAGGCTACCGTTTTTTGTTTTTCTTTTGGTAGCAGTACTTACCTCTGTTTGCATTTACTTGTCATCGACCTTTTATTGTAGCAATTTTGATCATTTATCTTTTTCTTCTAAAGAATCTTAGATACCTCAAAGCATATAATGTTAAGGAAATATGTTCAATGAAGAATTATATATGTCAAAACTTGATATATCTAATAAATCTTTTGTAGAAAAAAATATGTGGTCAAAATTGTTATAGTAAAAATTTGGTGACAAGTAAACGAAAATAGAGGTAGTACCGTTTTTGTTTACAGCAACCATAGTGGCAAGTTGTGACAGGCTGACAGCAGTAGTACGGAGTACAAATACGGTTGCGTTGCGTACGTCTCGGTAGTGCAGGCAGCGGGAGATGAGACGAGGAGGGGACCGGAGGAGGACAGGTGGAAGCAGCAAGTGGCAGGTGTGGTGACTGGCGTCCGAGTCACACCCAGCGCGGCGGGCGTCCGTCGTGCAAATCTCGTCTCTGCTCTGCCCCCTCCGTGCCTTTGTCGGTGCAGACAACCAGTCAATCGTGATGACAGTGTGTAGGGTGGGCCATGCCTGAGCCTCCAGTCAATGCTGACGATGAGAGAGAGCGCGGCAGGCCCACCCACACACAGCGCTCAACAATGGCCCCCATGACTCGTGATCCCGCCTGCCAGCCTCAGACGGACCACGGATTAATTAACGGATTATATGATGCGATGCGACGACGCACCAGCGCAATGTGCCCATGGCTCATGTCCCTACTGCAGCTGCTCGCTCTTCTCGTCTCTTTGGCCTTATTTAGTTACACACTTTTCCTATCTCAGATACATACATTTCATTATTGGTCTAATATAAAATCATCATAATTATGATTTGAATCATTGGCATGAGCTATGACTTAGTTCATTAGGCTTGTGTAGGTTGATCCACCCATGATAACCTGCAAAAATTGGAATAAAGTCATTGATTTTTGCAAAGTCATTGATCTGTGATTGTGCTAGCCCACATCTTTATTTTTATCCATGTCCTTCCAAAGAATTTTCTTTCTTTTGACTTGTGTTTTGTGATTTTTATTAGTCCACACCAATATTTTGTCTTTGTCTTTCCATAGAAAAAAATTGTTTCTTGTGACTTTTGTTTTGTGTTAGTCCAAACAAAGATTTTGTCCTTGTCTTTCTATCGAAAAAATTATATCCTGTGAATTGTGATTTGTGTTTGTCCACACCAAGATTTGTCCTTGTCCTTCTATAGAAAAAAAATGTTTCTTGTGTCTTTTGTTTTATGTCAGTCAAAACCAAGATTTTTTTTCTGGCCTTCCATAAAAAATGTTTCTTGTGATTTGTGATTTGTGTCAGTCCAAACTAAGATTTTGTTTCTTATGATCTGTGATTTTGTGCTTCCATAGGAAAAAAAGTTTTGATCTATCCTTGCATAAAAAAATTGTCTCTTGTGATTTGTGCTAACACATCTTGAATTTTGTCTCTTGTGATTTGTGCAAGCACACAACTTTTATTTTGTCCTTGTCCTTTCATAGAAAAAAATTGTCATCTTGTGTTTTGTGCCAACACATATTGAATCTGTTTATTGTGGTTTACATGTCTTTGTTGGGTTTTTTCTATAAACTTGTTGTATGGAGACATCCCCTTCTCCATCTCCAAGCTAGCTGAGGAGTTGTAAGCTCTAGCTCTCTATATCCCTGTTTCCTGCATGTCTTTGTGCAATAGCTATATCTTTTAAGATATGGCCACCTATACTTGGTGTATCTTAGCGGTTATAGTAAAAATGTTAGGTAGTTGCATATGCTACATCACTTAGAAGCACTATTTTTTTATTGCACATTTATTATTAGTAAATTGCACATTTCAACTATTGAAATTATTGTTTATAACATGTGCAATATCTAGTCTTTTCTAAATAACTTTGTTATTTCCTGGTCTAGGGAGAGAACCTTGTTTATTGTCCTTCCATAGGAGAATAAACGTGCCTATTATCTATTATCTATATGCTTGTGTTGATATCCCATCCTTTTTTCAGTTGTGCTGGCCTAGGTTTAGGGCTTCTATCTACTGTCCTACCATAGAAAAAAATATTTATTGTCTTTGTGCTTGTGCTAATATATCTCATCCTTTTTTTTAATTGTGCTGGCCTAGGTTTAGGGCTTCTGTCTACCATCCTATCATAGAGATAAATTGTTTATTGTCTTTGTGCTTGTGCCGATCTAGGGAGAAAATTTTGTATTTTGTCCTTCCATAGAAAAAATTATTCTTTGTCTTTGTGCTTGTGCCAATCTAGGGAGAAAATTTGAGTCTTCATTTGAGTTTATCCACTACCCCTTCTATTTAGGGGAGAAATAGGTATCTTTGACTAAAGTCTAGTTTATTATTTTGCACATGGAATCACTCTAGTCTATTTAGTGACTATGGTGAAATACACGTAAAATCAATGGCACATTGTATCTTTAGTGGCATCATGTGGACATCTCCTTTAGCTGAAACCAGTATTAGCAGTTAGTGCTTGTGTTATCATAGAACCATTAGCGCCTCTTGTTCTTATGCTAAAGATTGTCCAGAAGTAATTTACTACTAGTTCTTAGAAATTGATTGGCTCTTGTAGGTGCAAATGGTATATTTTTAGAGGAACATGATATTTGGTTGTTTACAAACTATCGGTTACCGAGAGTAGGGGTACCCTAAACCTTCCTTGTTTTCGGTTGGACCCCGAGTTTACCCTCAGATTAATCTCACGCGACCAGGCCGTACCTCCTCGACCCACCGGGCCCATCGGCAAATACACACTGGGCCGGCCCACAACAGAGTACAGCCGCAACCCTCGACCGAATCACTGGCGTCACCATCTGACCCTCGACAAGACGCTGACTTCACCGGCTGATGATCGCTCGAGATGGGAGGATCCCGCGTTAAGTGTCGAGGCCCCCGACGGGACGGGCGTCTCAATACTTCGAGGATCGAGCCCCCCTCGATCGACCAACTCCCGGTGCGTCCGGTAGCGCATTTAATACAAAAACTAGCTAACCTCGTCAAATCGTATGGTTATAGTGTCCGCACAGTGGTCCGTACAGCGGTCGAATCCCGCTTTACTGCCCATACTGAGGACGTGCATCGGTCTGCACGGCACTATTACGCCATACCCAGTGCTGTTAGACAGCTCGAGGCCCCCCTTCGACACGCTACGCGACAAACGACCGACATCGGATTCCCTCGATTCAATCTTATCCGCTCAACCACTACGCTCGAGGCTACCCCTCGACCGGGCCTCGAGTACGCATCGACGCCCTCCGGTCAACCTTCATCGACTTCAAAAGCTGCACCAACAACTCCCGATACGACCCCAACAGGAACTCGCACGTCCTCTACAGGGGATCACGTCTTTCGCCGGTCAGCAACCGTGACTCCGAAGGACGGCTGTCAACTCCGAGCCACGTAGCTACAGAACAAGCCATGCTCAGCGCACGTCCCTGCAGAGGCCTCGGGTTGACCTCCATGACCCGTGACGTCATCACCGTGTCATCGAACCAGGATATTTGTACCCCTGTGCCTCCCCTTGGCCTATAAAAGGGGACGCCAGGAGACCCAATAGGGGGGACGGAGAACCAACTCTGGACAACGATCTCTCGAACGACCGAACACACGCCTAGGCAGACTCCTAGACTGAGTAGCTCTTTCGATAGACACTCGACCCCCCCTCGAATTCTCTCTTTCGCTTGTATTCGCCCCTGTACAAGCACTTAGGTGCAAGATAATACAAATCTTCTCCCCCCGCTGGACGTAGGGCCTTCTTTGCCCGAACCAGGATAAATCGCTGTGTCCTTCTTGCATCACCCATCCGGACGGGTTACACACACACGATTACTCATTGGTTTAGGACACCCCCGGGTTCCTAACGCCGACAGTTGGCGCGCCAGGTAGGGGCCTGTGTGTCAAACCGCTTCGTCCGGATGGCGGACCTCGTGTCATCGCTTCCTTTCGGCTCGGTGATCTGGTTCGGGAGTCTGGAGTTCATGTCGCTCGGCACGAGCCATGACATGGTCCTGCTCTCAATCGGGCACCCGAGCGGGGGCGCTTCAGGGACTCCACGAGGAGCCCTGCGTCGTCCTCATCACCACGCTTCCCAATCAAGAAGGAAACGTGGATCGCAAGGCGGGCGGCGCCGCCGTGCGACCACGGTCGTCACACCTTCCTCGTCTTCGATGGATGACTTGAGCTCTCTGGCCCAGAGGCTCCCGCGATTACTCGTAAGGCCCGACGTGGGCAGCGCTCGCCAGGGTTGAATGCTTCTCCCCAGGCGAACGCTCCTTGCACGTCTTCGGCTCTCTTGCCCGATGAGCAGTTTGTCGCCCGACCGGCGCTGCCATTTGGGCTCGACAGTGCCGCTTCGACATACCCCACTATCGTGCGCTCGGGTTTCGGAGCAGACAAGGAACGGACCGGACCCCCCCACGCGCAGCTGCGCGCCGGGAGGAACCGGTACTGGCCCCCGAACGCCCGATTAACCCTCGCCCACGCGGCGCACGCCCTCGCGCGCTTCGAAGGTGGCTGGAGGTGGAACAATTTGGGTGGACCATCGTGCCTTGCCCGCTCTACTCCGACTCCGACTACGACTCCAGCTACTACGACCCCACGCGAGAGTGTTTCCACGTCGACATAGTCACCGCGTCGGACGACGACGACGACGCCGGTCCCGCAGAGGCGTCCACACCACCGGTCGCAACAGGTGGGCCCCTCCTCCTGGCGGGACAGGAGGAAGGACCCCCTGCCGCGATCAACGATCCGGGCGATTCGCAGGGCGCTCATGTCGCCCAGCTCGCGCAGCTCCGGGAGCTTCGAGCCAAGCTCGATGAAGACAAAGAGCGACTGCGTCAGCTCGAGCGTGCCCTCGAGCAAGACAATCAGAATCCCCCGGGCGGAGGGGCTCGGGCCCGAGCGCGGCAAGGACAACGGCAGATTGTGGGCGCGGATGCGGTTGCACGTCCCGCCTTCAATCGAGCCAGCCAGAATGTCATCGCAGCGACCATGCTTCTCCGCAACATGCCGGCCCCCTCGAATCCTGAAGCCCAACGAGTCCAACAGGAGATCAAGGGCCTTCTCGAGGTGGCCGCCATTCAGCAGGCCGAAAGCTCTGCCTCGAGGCGTCGAGGTGCGGCCTCGGGGCAACACCACAAACCCTCGCGGCATGAGAGACAGGCCTCGACCCAGCCGATAGACTCCCCCCGCTCGAAGGGGGCGGTCCCGGACCACGATCGCGTTCGTGACAACCGCGAGCCCCGCGATGCGCGTCACGACATCAACGAACACCGCAGACGCAAGTGCGGTGATGCCGAGGCGCGAGGCTACAACGCTCATCGGGGCGGACGCTACGACAGCGACGAGGACCGACGTCGATCCCCGGATCCGCCGAGACCTTGAGTCTTCAGCCGTGCGATTCGCAGCACGCCGCTGCCTAGCCCCTTCAGACCCCCGACAAGTCTCGTCAAATACGACGGTGAGACAAAGCCTGAGCTCTGGCTTGCCGACTTCAAACTGGCGTGCCAGCTTGGTGGGGCCCGCGATGACAGCGCCATCATTCGACAACTCCCACTCTTTCTCTCCGACACCGCACGACGGTGGCTCGAGGAGCTTCCCCCTAACCAAATCTGTGACTGGTCCGACCTGGTCAGGGTTTTCGAGGGGAACTTCAAGGGCACCTATGTGCGTTCGGGCAACAGGTGGGAACTCCGAGGCTGCAAACAGAAGCCCGGGGAATCTCTTCGCGACTTCACTCGACGTTTCTCCAAGCAGCGCACCGAGCTTCCGCACATCACCGACGAAGAGGTGATCCTGGCTTTCATTGCCGGGACCACCTGCAAGGAACTGGTCCGGGAGCTCGGGCGCACCGCCCCAAAGACCGTCGATGAATTGATGGACATCGTGGCCAACTTTGCCGCCGGAGAAGAGGCCGTCGGTGCCTTCTTTGACGGTAGCAAAGGCCAGACGCAGGCCAAGGCGGCCAACCCCGAGGGTTCGAACCAGGGCGGCAAGAAAGGGGGCAAGAAGAAGAAGAAGAACCCGCGAGGCAAGCGCGAAGACGCCCCCGACGATGACCTCGTGGCGGCTGTCGAACGCAAGAAGCCTCAAGGCCCTCCCGAAAAGGGCCTCTTCGACGAGATGCTCAAGAAACCGTGCCCATATCACAAGGGCCAGGCCAATCACACCCTCAAAAATTGCCGGATGATCAAAAGGCATTTCGGGGGTATGGTTCGAGGGAAGGAAGAGGAAAAGGAAGAGCCCGATGACAAGAATGACGACAAGAATGATGGGTTCCCCGAGGTGCAAGACTGCTTCATGATCTACGGGGGACCTACCACCCGGCTCACCCCTCGATAGCGTAAGAGGGAGCGTCGGGAGGTATTTTCCACTCTAGTCGCCACCCCTCGATTCTTGGACTGGTCCGAGACGGCTATCACGTTCGACCGTGATGACCATCCGAACCACGTCCCGAACCCGGGGCTCTACCCACTTGTTGTTGACCCTGTCATCGTCAACACTCGCTTCTCCAAAGTCTTGATGGACGGAGGCAGCAGCCTCAACATCATCTACTCCGAGACCCTCGACCTCCTCGGAATCCCAAGGGAAAAGCTGAAGCTCAGCACTGGGGGCTTCCACGGCGTCGTGCCAGGCAAGAAGGCTATTCCCATCGGGTGCATCGACTTACCGGTGTATTTCTGTACTCCCTCGAACTTCCGAAAGGAGACCCTCACGTTCGAGGTAGTCCCGTTCCGAGGCACATACCATGCGATCATTGGGCGACCGGGCAATGCCAAGTTCATGGCAGTTCCCAACTACACCTACCTCAAGCTCAAGATGCCAGGCCCCAACGGCATCATCACCGTCGGCCCCTCCTTCGAGCACGCATACGACTGCGACGTCGAATGCGTCGAACACGCGGAAGCCCTCGAGGAGACGGCAATGCTTGCAGCCACTCTCGAGGCCCTCGCCGACGAGATCCCCGAACCCAAGCGACATGCCGGCAGTTTTGAGCCTGCCGAGGACACGAAGAAGATCACCCTCCACCCGAGTTGTTCCGAGGGGAAGGTGCTGCTCATCAGCGCCTCCCTCGACGCCAAATAGGAAGCAGTGCTCGTCGACTTTCTCCGCGCGAACGCCGACATGTTTGCGTGGAGTCCCTTGGATATGCCGGGCATATCGAGGGAAGTCGCCGAGCACGCCTTGGAGATCCGCCCCGGGTCTAAGCCGGTGAAGCAACGCCTGCGCCGCTTCGACGAGGAGAAGCGCAGGATCATCGGGGAAGAAGTCAACAAGCTCTTGGCGGCCGGATTTATCAAGGAGGTCCACCATCCCGAGTGGTTAGCTAACCCTGTAATAGTCAAAAAGAAAAATAGGAAATATAGGATGTGTGTAGATTACACCGGCTTGAATAAAGCATGTCCTAAAGTCCCATTTCCTTTGCCACGCATCGATCAAATCGTTGACTCTCTCGACGCCTATTCTGGCTACCATCAGATCTGGATGAAGGAGTCCGACCAGCTCGCGACTTCCTTTATCACCCCCTTCGGCATGTACTGCTATATTACTATGCCCTTCGGCCTTCGAAACGCCGGGGCAACGTACCAGCGGTGCATGCTCCATGTTTTTGGAGAACACATCGGCTCGACAGTCGAGGCCTATGTGGACGACATCGTGGTCAAGACCAAAAAAGTCGAGGGTCTCGTCTCTGACCTCGATGCCGCGTTCAAATGCCTCCGGGCGAAGAGCATCAAGCTGAACCCCGAGAAGTGTGTCTTCGGCGTCCCCCGAGGCATGCTCTTAGGGTACATAGTCTCTCAGCGCGGAATCGAGGCCAACCCGGAGAAGATCTCGGCGATCGTCAAGATGGGGCCCATTCGAGACCTCAAAGGCGTTCAGAGGGTCACAGGATGCCTGGCGGCCCTGAGCCGCTTTATCTCCCGTCTCGGGGAAAAGGCGTTGCCCCTCTACCGCCTTTTGAAGAAATCGGAGCACTTCGAATGGACCCTCGAAGCCGAGGAGGCCCTCTCAAAGCTCAAGTCTATGCTAGCCTCGCCCCCGATCCTCGTACCTCCTCATCCGGCCGAGCCCCTCCTCCTCTATGTCGCCGCAACCACCCAGGTGGTCAGTGCGGCCATAGTGGTCGAGAGGGCAGAAGAAGGGCACACCCTGCCCGTTCAAAGGCCAGTCTACTTTGTCAGCGAAGTGCTCTCGGAGACTAAGGCCCGCTACCCCCAGATTCAGAAGCTGTTGTACGCTCTAATCCTTACGCGACAAAAACTCCAACATTACTTCCAAAGCCACCCGATAACCGTGGTCTCGTCCTTCCCCCTCGGGGAGATAATCCAGAATCGGGAGGTCACAGGGAGAATCGCTAAGTGGGCAGTCGAGCTCATGGGCGAGACCCTCACTTTCGCACCACGAAAGGCCATTAAGTCGCAGGTGCTGGCAGATTTCGTGGCCGAATGGACCGACGCTCAACTACCGCCCGTACAGATCCAGGCCGAGCTATGGACCATGTACTTTGATGGGTCGATGATGAAAACAGGAGCGGGCGCGGGCCTGCTCTTCATCTCGCCCCTCGGGGTTCACATGCGTTATGTGATTTGACTCCACTTTGCAGCCTCGAATAACGTCACGGAGTACGAAGCCCTTGTGACCGAACTGCGCATCGCTATCGAGCTCGGGGTTCGACGCCTCCAAGCTCGGGGCGACTCGCAATTAGTCATCGATCAAGTCATGAAGGCATCGAGCTGCCGCGAACCTAAAATGGAAGCGTACTATCAAGAGGTCCGCAAACTGGAAGACAAATTCCACGGCCTCGAATTAACCCACATTGCTCGACGCTACAACGAGGCCGCCGATGAGCTCGCAAAGATCGCATCAACCCGAGGCACCGTGCCTCCCGACGTCTTCGTAAAAGATCTCTACAAGCCGTCAGTTGACTTCGCGGGTGAACATGAACATCCGTCCAAGGGGTTCGAGCCTCAACCAACCCCGGCCCTCTCGACCGGGGCCGAGGTCGTGGACCTCGAGGTATCATCCCCTCGAGCAAGCGACGAAGCCGATTGGCGTAAGCCCTTCCTCGAGTACCTTACTCAAGGAGAGCTGCCAGACGACCGGAATGAGGCTCGACACATTGCGCGAAGGGCCAAAACCTACGTCCTCTTCGGTCCAGACAAGGAGCTCTATCGACGGAGCCCGACCGGAGTTTTGCAGCGTTGCATCACCGTTGAGGAAGGCAAAAGGTTACTCAATGACCTACACTCGGGGGCTTGCGGTCATCATGCTGCGCCCAGGACCCTCGTCGGGAACGCTTTCTGACAAGGCTTTTACTGGCCGACCGCTATCTCTGACGCCATCAGCCTCGTCCGATCATGTGAGGGGTGCCAATTCTATGCCAAGCAGACGCACCTCCCTGCGTATGCTTTGCAAACGATCCCCCTCACAAGGCCGTTCGCCGTATGAGGGCTCGACCTCGTTGGTCCCCTCAAAAGGACAACTGGAGGCTTCACCCACCTGCTCGTTGCCATCGACAAGTTTACCAAGTGGATCGAGGCCCAGACCATCGGGAATATCCGCTCCGAGCGGGCGGTCGAGTTCTTCACCGACATCATCTATCGCTTCGGTGTCCCGAACGTCATCATCACTGACAACGGCACACAGTTCACTGGCAAGAAGTTTTTGGATTTCTGCGATCGCCATCACATTCGCGTGAACTGGTCCGCGGTTGCTCATCCTCGAACTAATGGCCAGGTCGAGCGCGCCAATGGCATGATTTTGCAGGGACTCAAGCCAAGAATCTTCAACCGCCTTAACAAGCACGGCAAGAAGTGGGCCATCGAGCTGCCCTCGGTCCTATGGAGCCTAAGGACAACACCTAGTCGAGCCACGGGGTTCACCCCATTCTTCTTGGTCTATGGGTCTGAGGCCGTCCTCCCCACTGACCTCGAGTATGGTTCCCCTCGACTAAAGGCGTACAACGAGCAAAGCAACGAGGAAGCCGTCGCAAACGCCGTCGACCAACTCGAAGAGGCTCGAAACATGGCCCTCCTCAACTCTGCAAGATACATGCAGAAGCTTCGACGCTACCACGACAAGCATGTGCGCAAAAGGGACCTTCGAGTGGGCGACCTCGTCCTACGAAGGCGACAGAGCAACAAGGGCCGGCACAAGTTAACGCCACCATGGGAAGGCCCCTTCATCGTAGCCGAGGTGTTGAAGCCCGGAACCTACAAGCTCGCTAACGACAACGGCGAAATTTTCAACAACGCATGGAACATCGACCAGCTACGTCGCTTCTATCCCTAGTCGATGCCTTCTTCTTACATTTTCGCATAACGAAATGCTTTCGATCACAAGCTTAATTTCCTTATACATGCAAGAGGTAGCCTCGACTCTGCTTCCTCAGAGTCGAACCTCCCTCGGGGGCTACAAAGGGGAGGGGGAACCCCCGGAGTCTCCAAAAAAAAACTCGATTTTTCAAAACTCAAAAAGTCTATTTTCTCCCACGCACCTCGATACGTTCCAATACTTAGTCGAAAACGCCATGCGAATGTCCTAAGCGTCGAGGACTGTCGAGCCAGGAGACCACTCGCTCCCCGACGGGGGGCACGAACATGCGTCAAATTCACTAAGTAAGAAACGTCATCAGGAACGCGAGAAAGAAAAGGACTTAAAGTCTCGAGGTCCACTCTGCCTCGATATGCCTCGACATGGGTTAATACTAGGTCGAAGACGACACAAGATGGTTCGAAAGGTCGAGGGATGTTAGGTCGGGAGACCGCCAACGCCCCAGGGCTACGGCACCTCGACTCACTCCCCCCTTCGAAGGGCGCGATCGTGTGACGAAATCGATAAAAGTAAAGACCCGATCAGGCAGTGGAGACAGAAAAGACTTAGAGCACACTTAGGCATATACGAACGAATATAAATGTACATTGGCTCGAGGCATCGCGACCTCGAGAACAAAAGTTCACAAAATTTCTTACAAAGGCCTCTTTGCCCAGATTTGGCTCACAGGCCATCATCCTCAGGAGGCGGAAGGACCTCATGCTCGAAGAGGCTCGCGAGACGACTGCCAGGCTCCTCGGCAGCCTCGACTAACCCCACGAAGACGGCCTCGTTCTCCTCGTCAGTCTTCGAAGGGTCGCTGACGAAGCCGTGGGACACGACCTCCATGTCGTAGATGTAGTCGGAGCCGATGACCGCCATCGCCCGCTTCACGCCGACATGAAGGGCGCCCCGCACCTTCTCCTTAACCACGCGGCCAAGCTCGAACAGCCGGTCAAGGAGAGGGGCCCCATGGACGTCGTCTGCGGCCGATTCGGGACGAGGGACGCCGAGGCTATCACAGACCATGTCGAGCATACCGCCGAGCTCGCCGGTCAGCTTCACCTCGGCCGTGTACGACTTTTGAAGCAGGCCGAGGTCATGATGAGCCCGATCCAGCTCCTCCTCCAAGGCTGAAAACAAACAAACGGAGTCAGTAACGCTTAAGAAAGAGGACTAAGGCAAAAAAACCCCTCGAGAGAAGAAGGAAGACTCACCGACGGCGTGGGTCTCGAGCTTCGTGTGGGTGTCTTGCAGAACGAGATACTCGTTCGCAAGCGCCTCACCAGTGCGGACCATCGACGCCTTCTCCTCCTCGAGCTTCTCGAGGGCCTCGCCTGTCGAAATGGCATTCCGCCTTTGCTCTCGCCAGGCTTCGAAAATCCTGGTGTTTTCGGAGACCGCGACCTCGAGCTCCTTCCGCACCACCTCGAGGGCCGCTCGTCGCTGGCCTCAGACCTCGCCCGTTCAAGGGCCCTCCCCGCTTCCTCCTTCGCCTTGGCCTCGGCCTCCTTGGCTTGGGCGGCCACTAGTCGGGCCGAGGCGGTCTCGGACTTTGCCTTCTCAAGCTCACTCCGAGCGGCAGCGGCCTCGACCCGGGCAGACTCGAGCGCTGCTTCTAGCTCGGGGATCTGGTTCCACTTATCCTTGGCGCTGTGGATAAGATGGGACTTGATGTTTGAGCGCCTTCTCAGATCCTAAGAGCAAGAAGGACAAAGGACATCATCGATAAAGAAAACACACCCCGAGTTCCATAACTTCGAAGGACGCTTACCCCGAGGCGCTGGTGGAGGTTGTTGCTGACGAGACCAAACATTGCCTTCAGCGAGCTCTGAAGGCAAGAACGCTCCTCTTCGACGGCCCTCCAGCACTCGAGCTCGGCGGGGTCATCCACCTCCCGCGAGGGAGAGTCGTGACTAGTGGTGTCGTGGACGCGGATAGGCTCCGAGCCCCATCCCGAAGTCTCCGCCTCGGAGTACCGCCGCGCCGCCTCGGCTCCGGCACCCTCCGGATAGATTGCCGCGCCCGCCGTAGGATGGTGTTCGGGAACCGCGGGGGGAGACGGACCCTCCCACGGCACGAGAGCCAGCAAACCGGTCTGCGTCTCCTCCCGCTCGACAAAAGGATCCGCCGGGGCAGGCATGGCGACACTCGCCTCCCCGCCTGACGGGGCCGCCTCGGCACCCCCGGACTCGACGACCCCCGACCTCGGTGGTGACAGGGGGGGCGCGGCGTCCTTCTCCTTCCCTCCGTCGACGGAGGCCTCGCCCTCCCCGGCCTCAAGGACGATGGGCGCCGCCTGCGAAAACCCCGGCCGCGAGTCATCCGAGGGGCGCTCCGGCATGCTGCCCGGCGCCTCGACGGCCATCCCGGCTCAGAGGCTCGACGCCACAACCACCGCAGGCTCGGTGGCCGCTTCGCCGATAACCGAATCGACTCCCCGGGCCAACGCCGCGCGTGCGGCCTTGACCCAAGCGACGACCCCCTCGTTCGAAATCGACGGGGGAGTCGAGGCGGCGCTCGTCGCTGAAAGAACCGGGCCCATGGCCGGACCCGCCACGACCGTCGTCGCCTCTGTCGCAGCCTCCGTCCGAAGGCGCTTGGCCGGAGCGGGCCCCGCCGGTGTCCGCCCGCGCTTGATCCTGTGAGGAAAGAAAAATTAGACGCGTGGAATCGAGACGCGAAATATAAAACTGCCCCAGAATAAAGAACTTACCCCACTGGGAACCTTCCTGGTGTTCGTGAGGCCCCCGTCGACGGCCGCGTCCCGGCACCCGGAAGGCTCGAAGTCGCTGCCGGCGGCGTCACGCCATGAGGCCCCGCAGCCCCACGAGCAGAGGCCGCCGCCGATGCGGCCAAGGCCAGCGCCACCGGCCGGCTTCGAGGGCCAAGTGACTTTCACGGGGCCCCTCCGTGGACCCCTCAGAACCAGCGGCGCCCTGCGTCGAAGGGGCGTCAGCCGCAACCCTCCGGGTCGAGAGATGCTCCTCTTCTCCGCTCCACTCCTCCCCCGATTCCTCAGAGGGGGACCTTCTAACGGGCCTCGCCTCTCGTCTCTACTTAGCCGAGCGCTGCTCGCCCGCAGAGAGATCGAGGCTATGCATCCGCCTCTTCTTGCTCTCCTCCTCCTTCGTCTTCTTTGCCAATGAGGCGCCGTGAAGCCCCGTCGGACGAGCCCCGAAATCTTCCCTAACGGGGGGCAGCGACAACTCGTAGTCGAGCTCCCCCTACACGCGAAGCCTAAAAAATGTAAGGTGAAAAGAAACAAAAAGAAGGGCTCGACGAAGTAATACACTCACCAGTTCAGGGTAACCGGGATCCGGTCGCATCGGGAGGCGGATGACGTCCTGCGCTGTGAAGGGGCCTGACACCGTGCCTCGAACCCTCTTGGCGATGCTCTCCGGCGTAATAGCCCTGGAAACCATGCGGCTCCCCCTGAGCTCCGCTCCAACGAACATCTGGCTCATGCGAAGCGAGCGCCGCATCAGGGGGAGCACCCGTCGATGGTGGAAGGCCGAGACAACGACCCCGGCAGTCAACCCCTGCCCTCGAAGGATCGCCAGGGCGTCGAGGAGGTCTTCGAGCCTTCCTTGATGGTCCCGCACTGGGTAGCCCCAGTTGTGGGGACGCGACTCGATGACACGCCCCGTGTACTGAGGCAGCAGCCCCTCATCATTCCTGATGTAGAACCACTTCGAGGGCCAGGGGCCGTGGCTCGAAGTCAGGCCAATGGGGATGAAGTCGTCGGCCTTCCTCACGGTGAAGTTGCAGCATCCAGCCCGCACCAGCCTCCGCACCCCCGTCGACGCGCTCTTGGAGAAGTACTCTGCCCGAAAGAGGTGGAGCCAGAGCTGCCAGTGCGTCTCCACCCCGAGGTAACCCTCGCAGACTGTGGTAAAAATGGCGGCGGGGGAGATCGCGTTGGGGGAAAGATGCTGAAGCTCGATCCCGTAGTGGTGAGTGAGAGCGTGCATGAACCGGCTCGGCGGGGCTCCGAAGCCCAGCCGGTGGAACTTGACGAAGCTAACCACATAGCCCTCCGGTGGGTTCGGCTCGTGGTCCTCCTTCGGCGGAACGAGCCACTCGGGCTCATCCCTATTGGTGATGGGGCGAAGAAGCCCCTCCGCCACCAACCCCTCCAGCTCCTTCCTCGTCACTTCCGAGGGAACCCATGCCGCGGGCTGAAGAATCTCTGGCGGCGCCATGGCAAGGGCACGGAGCTCTTCGGTGGACGGGCGGCCCGGAAGATTTCCTATCTCCGCAGGAAGGCGAGCGCAAGAAAGGAAAGCGCGGGGAGGCGAGCGCAAGGAAGGCGAACAAGCGCAGGAAGGCGAACGCGAAAACGGCAGGAAAGCAAGTGAAGAGCAACGCTACGAAGGGTGCCTCCTTTTATTGGGGCAGAAGACTGACGGACGGCCGACGCTTGCCCGACCAGTAAGTCCCCGCGTTAAATGCACCCAAAGCACTCTCCTCTCGATTCCTGTGCGTCATGGACAGGGCCGTTTCGCATTCACCCCTTCGACTCCCGTCGACCATGGACACACGTCAAGCGTCCGCGAATCAGGTGTCATGCCGGCCCCACCACGACCGCACCGTTCCGACTCCCGTGATATTACGGCCACGCCGCTTCGAATCTTTTCTTGAAAAACGAGAACTGACAGTTATCCTCCTCGAAATACGCTTCAAGTATAGGACTCACCCACTACCGTGCTGCTCCGGCTTCTGCGCAAAAAGGCACGCATGATGGACAGGAGGAGTTATCCACAGACGGATCTTCCCACGACACGGGATACGGGCCCAGGCCCTCAAAATCTCCAGGGAGCGAAGGCTGGCCCTCGAAAAGGGTTCAACAGCCGCCCTCGAGTACTGGAGTTAGGGGTGACCGAGGGGGTCCGACGTGAGTCCCTTGCTCGAGAATGAATTCTCGAGGCCCCCTCGGACACATTCAAGGCAAAACTAAGGGACCACGACGGAATCCCCTCGAGGGGAGGCATCGAGCCACCGGACCCGATCGAAAGGGTTTGGCATCCGCGGGACCCACTGTCTTGCTCGAATAAGAGCGCCTCAGGGCCACTAGTCGATCCCAATCGAATGAGGCACGAGCTCTTACTTGAATTTCCCGATAGTAGCTCACCTGAGACGTTGATGCTCGCTCGAGCATGGGTAGCACAACGCTTCTCCCCCCTCTACCCGATCGAAAGGGTTCGTGAGGGTTGAACGAAAAAGTCAAGCTCGCACCTGACCGGCTTCGACGAAAGAAGCTAAGGAGCGGACTCGCAACCAGGTGGCCTCGACGAAAGAGGATCCAACCACCCGGGGGCTCGATCACTCGAACACGCATTGACCAAACGAAAAATAAAAGACCTCGGGCGAGTATTTTACTCACCCGAGGCCTCGGGGGCTACACCCGAAGGGTGCGCTCGCGCGCACCCTTCGGAATACGACCAATACTCCAAGTCCATTCAACTGAGCCTCCGTATAAGTATCAACACTTACACGAAGGCTCGGGGGCTACTGTCGGTTATCGAGAGTAGGGGTACCCTAAACCTTCCTTGTTTTCGGTTGGACCCCGAGTTTACCCTCAGATTAATCTCACGCGACCAGGCCGTACCTCCTCGACCCACCGGGCCCATCGGCAAATACACACTGGGCCGGCCCACAACAGAGTACAACCGCAACCCTCGACCGAATCACTGGCGTCACCATCTGACCCTCGACAAGACGCTGACGTCACCGGCTGATGATCGCTCGAGATGGGAGGATCCCGCGTTAAGTGTCAAGGCCCCCGACGGGACGGGCATCTCAATACTTCGAGGATCGAGCCCCCCCTCGATCGACCAACTCCCGGTGCGTCCGGTAGCGCATTTAATACAAAAACTAGCTAACCTCGTCAAATCATATGGCTATAGTGTCCGCACAGTGGTCCGTACAGCGGTCGAATCCCGCTTTACTGCCCATACTGAGGACGTGCATCGGTCTGCATGGCACTATTACGCCATACCCAGTGCTGTTAGACAGCTCGAGGCCCCCTTCGACACGCTACGCGACAAACGACCGACATCGGATTCCCTCGATTCAATCTTATCCGCTCAACCACTACGCTCGAGGCTACCCCTCGACCGGGCCTCGAGTACGCATCGACGCCCTCCGGTCAACCTTCATCGACTTCGAAAGCTGCGCCAACAACTTCCGATACGACCCCAACAGAAACTCGCACGTCCTCTACAGGGGATCACGTCTTTCGCCGGTCAGCAACCGTGACTCCGAAGGACGGCTGTCAACTCCGAGCCACGTCGCTATAGAATGAGCCATGCTCAGCGCACGTCCCTGCAGAGGCCTCGGGTTGACCTCCACGACCCGCGACGTCATCACCGCGTCATCGAACCAGGATATTTGTACCCCTGTGCCTCCCCTTGGCCTATAAAAGGGGACGCCAGGAGACCCAATAGGGGGGACGGAGAACCAACTCTGGACAACGATCTCTCGAACGATCGAACACACGCCTAGGCAGACTCCTAGACTGAGTAGCTCTTTCGATAGACACTCGACCCCCGCCCTCGAATTCTCTCTTTCGCTTGTATTCGCCCCTGTACAAGCACTTAGGTGCAAGATAATACAAATCTTCTCCTCCCGCTGGACGTAGGGCCTTCTTTGCCCGAACCAGGATAAATCGCTGTGTCCTTCTTGCATCACCCATCCGGATGGGTTACACACACACGATTACTCGTTGGTTTAGGACACCCCCGGGTTCCTAATGCCGACACAAACTTTAATACTCAAATATAGATTACTGCAACTATGGTGATGAGTATATGAAATTTTGTTGATCTATGGTCCACATGCAGCAGTACTATGTATTTAGGCCAGCTCAAGAATTTTGACTTGTACACTCTAGTTATGTCAAGAAAAAAAGAACTAATTGTTCGCATATGTGTTCAGATCTACCCTGGAGATGAACTAGGTGAAGACACTGCCCAACAGGTTATGTATCTTGGTTATGGATTATGAGGCAAATCGTACAAATGAACAAGAACAAGACATAAGCAAGCAACAAGAGGACAAAAGCAACCTAATTTTGTAACCACTGCCTAGTTTGTAAAATTCGTTGTTTAGTTTGTTTTTGTATAGACACTGCCAAGTTTTGTAAAGCCCGTCGTGTGAAATCCCATTGTACTAAAAGCCCATATTCACTGAATGAACGGTCTGCAAGTGTTAGCGGGTTCGGAGCTTGGATCCATTATCCTCATTGGGTTGTTTGGCGGGTTCATTTACGGACCCGTTTTGACACACCCGAACAGTAACAAATCCTAGTGCATGCACACAGAAACAGATCTGGCCATTAGATCTTGTTCCAACGGTCCAGGATGTCGTTTGGGTTTTTTGAAAAAACTCAGACGACTAGATTATAACAGGTCCCTTAGTTACATTCAAAGTTTTAACTTTTTTCACTGTCTCTCTATTATATCAATCTAAGGACACATGCGTAAAGCAGTAAATATAGATAAAAAAATAACTAATTTCATAGTTTAGCTTTAAATCACAAGACGAATCTTTTAAACCTAATTAATCTATGATTAGATAATATTTATCAAATACAAACGAAAAGTAAGTTCAAATTCTAACATGTAACTAAACAAGGCCTTTTGTCTCACTCTATCTACTGTACGAGTAATGGGTATAGGCTCGTCGCATCACATGGCACCGGCGGAGCTCCGAATCATGCGTGTATCGTCATCAAGCTTAATTGGTGTGCCAGCATTGGCCCATTTCCATTTGCACGCTTTGTTCGCTTCTTCATCCGTTTCCCAGTTTGCGTGCTGCCGCCGCCGCCCAACGGAATCCAATCCAATCCGTGGTCTGGTATCACAAGCGGCGCCAGTGGTTTGGCGCCGCGCTTTCTTTGTTTTTGTTTTTCGTCGCAAGGAGGAGGGAAGCGAAAAAAACAAGCGCCATAAACGGCGACAGCCATTGCAGCAGCTAGCACCGGCATGGTCGGTCTCCACTCACGTGCTCCTTCCCAACTTTCACAGTTTTACTATTTTACTCCCTTATTAAAACCCGTAGGAGGGCCCTATTCTGATTCTGAAAAGGTCATGGTAAGCAAACTATTACAATGATGACTAATGCAGTTACACTAGTAATAAGGTTGTGCCTACTGACAAAGTGACAACCAGCTTAACAACACCTACCTAGCCTTATTTAGATGACTTTAAAATTCTAAATTTTTTTACTCTCTCTTCGTCACATCAATCTTTAGCTTTTTGTATAGAGCATTAAATATAGTAAAAAAATAACTAATTACACGATTTGATTATAAATCATAAGATAAATCTTTTAAACCTAGTTAGTTTATAATTAGATAATAATTACTAAATACAAACGAAAATGCTATAGCGTTTAATAAAATTCACGCATCTAAACGAGCCCCTAGACACCGTGGGAGATGGTATCAAATCACATGTCAGACTATCTGCTACAGCATAACAGTACTTGACCTTACCACGGTAATATCAAAGAATATTGCAAGCACAGGACAGGTAGATAGACTAATCAGACTAGTCACTGCTTTCCAAGTGCCAGCAAACTTAACTGCAGTGGCTACAATTAGCCCGTGCGAATCTGTTCCCGACCACCCATGTCGCGTTTACCGCCTGCCTATGTTTACCCGCACCCACGCTAAACAAAGTGCTAAACGTGGAACCTATTGTCGTTTGATCGTTGCGTTGCGTGCCTAAAACAGATTTGCACGGAAAACGTGCTGGGCCCCAAACATAAGTTAACCAGAGTCGCACCTTGCTGTAGCAAAGCGGTCAACGATCAGAACAATGCACCGACAGCGCGGCGCACCACTAGCGCCGGCACAGACTCAAAGCTGGATTTGCGTACATAAAGTGTGAATTTTCGCTACACTTGGAACGAACGAAAACAAAATCGCAGCAGGTTACTGGTGGGTGGGTCACCCGTTCCAGTCACTTTTCGCTGTAGTGGGCCCGCCCGTCCATGGAACAGAACCGAGTGCTACGCGCCGCCCGAGCAACGTACCCGGAAGTCACGACAGATACGTGTCACGTTCAACTGCCTGTACCTACCGTGGCGATGGGTGCCTCGATCTTATCCACACCACTATATCCACTTCCGCGCTGCCTTTAACCACGCGGTAAAAGCGGCCCGCAACCGCCGCCAGGGCGACGCGGCGCGCATCGGCCCGTCGGCCCACGCGGATCCGACGGTCCCCTGCCCGAGCGAGGGTTACCGCACGCGGAAGCCGTTGGGGAGGAGGGGTAAAAGAGGCGCGGGCGCGTGGGTGGGGTAAAAAGCGTGCGTGGGCCCTCGCTTTCTGTCCTCTAAAAGGCGCTGCTTTTCCCCTCTCTTCACCACATTCGCCATTGCAGCGTCTTCCCCCTCGTCGAGCTCACCCGTTTCTTTCCTCTGCCCTCGCGTGCTCTCTCCGCTGCTGCAGCACCCTCGCTCCCTGCGCCACGTGTGGGAATCGATTTCGGACGGCATGGCTGAGGCGTTGTGCAAGAGCGTCGTGGCGGCGTCGCCGTGCGGCGGCGGGGACGTGGGCGTGGCCGGACGGGCCAGGGGCGCCGCCAAGGCCGCTCTCGCGGAGTCCCTGCCGGTCGGCGGGTACGCCACCAAGAGCTCCTTCTCCGCCGGCAGGATGTCCGTGTCGGACAGGAAGCCGAGGCCCCTGTCTCGCAGCCTCGAGGCCGCCGCGCCTGGGCAGGTTTGTCGGTCGCTTCGTCATGCGCTTCCTGTGTTCTTTTCTTTTTCCTCTAGCAAAGATTTCAAGAAAAGGCTCAAATAAACAGCTTCTTATTTTCTTAAGATTCAGTTCCCTCCGTGGGAATTTGGAGCTTTGTTTCCCCCCTCACCCATTCTCGGCCTTAGAAGTTCTTTCGCCTGTTGAAAGCTGCTGGATTCGAACTAAAATTTGTGCCCCGTCGCTGCTGCAGATGAACCTGTCGTTTCCCAAAGCTATGCGTTGGTGGGAGAAGGGGCTACATCCCAACATGCGGGAGATCGAGTCCGCGCAGGACCTCGCTGGCTCCCTCTTCAACGCCGGCGACAAGCTCGTCGTCGTCGACTTCTTCTCCCCAGGATGCGGCGGCTGCCGCGCCCTCCACCCCAAGGTACGTCTGATTCCAAGAACACCCAAAGGTTTGGTCGATTCTCTGTTATCTGTGCTGACGGGGATTGTTGGATTCTGCCGCGCAGATTGCCCAGTTTGCCGAGAAGAACCCGGACGTGCTGTTCCTGCAAGTGAACTACGAGACGCACAAGTCCATGTGCTACAGCCTCCACGTCCATGTCCTCCCGTTCTTCAGGTTCTACAGGGGAGCTGAGGGACGGGTCAGCAGCTTCAGCTGCACCAATGCAACGGTAAGAATCGACCACCTCTCCAACTGTAAGAACCAATAGATGGATGCATTGTAACATGTTCGCTAACTATGAGAAGTTCGATCGTGCTTGTTTTCAGATCAAGAAGTTCAAGGACGCACTCGCCAAGCACGGGGCTGACAGGTGCAGCCTCGGCCCTGCACGGGGCCTGGACGAGTCGGAGCTCATGGCCTTGGCTGCGAACAGGGACCTGCAGTTCACCTACGAGAAGCCGGGCCTCGTCCCGCTCGCAGAAGCCATTGTCAAGGAGGCTGCTGCACCGGGAGGCCCGTGGCTTCCTCTGCCTGCGTCCGCGACTCAACAATTGTTGGGTCAGGGATCGGATAGCTCATTGTTGTCATCTGGAAGATAGTCCGTAGTACTAGTTCGTTTCATCGGAGGTGGCTCCTCCGTCGTGTACAGATTTCATTCTTTCGTGGTTTGATGTTGTGATGGCCGGACTATAGACCCATCAGCTTGATTAACAGCGTCATCAAGATCATCACAAAAATCCTCGCAAATAGACTGGTGCCGCACATGAATGCTCTGGTGTCACACGCTCAGAATGCGTTCATCAAGAGGAGATGTATTAATGACAATTTTTTATATGTTCAAAGGGTCATACAATTTCTCCATAAGAAAAAGCAGCCGTCTTTGTTCATCAAATTGGACATCTCCAAGGTGAGTTGGCAGTACCTACTCGAGGTGCTGGAGGTACTTGGATTCTGTACCAAATGGAGAGATTGGATTTCGGACCTCCTAAGGCTGACTCCAACAGTCAGCACCCAAACTTTAGACCCATTCTTTTGTTTCCGTCATGCACAGGGAAAACGTCAGCCACCCAAATTTCTCCGTCTCCAATAGCGTAGGCATCAGAAGAAACCCATCGCTGTTTGTTTCGCGGGCGCGTGGTGAAATTTGCGCGGGAAACGAAGTGTTACTGACCCGGATTTCGCTCGATCGATGGCTGGATTATTTTGCCGCCCCATTGCGTGAAGGGACTCGAGGGGGCAGTGATGTAGCCGGCGTTGTGAAGGGACTCGAGGGGGCAGCAACGCAGCCGGCGGGACTCGAGGGGGCAGCGACGCAGCCGGCGCCGTAGCCTCGCTCGAACTGTGCGCACAAGGCTGGCGTAGGCAATCAGAACCCAGGTAATCTGATTTTCCTGGCAATTTGCTTGTTCGATGTCACATTTCCTTTCAGTACCTGTCCACTTCGCCCCAAATCCAATGCGCACCTTCCTGTGGCCGTGGTTCGCCTTGAGCCGGCCCGTGGCGGCGCAGCCACGCGAGCTCGCGGCTGGCCGGCGGAGCTACATAGCGGAAAGGAGCCCCGAGGTGAAGCAAGACCGAAGCGGAGTTGCTCCGCGTGCAGAACAACGCGGCAAAGCTGGGTGGCGAGCTCGTCTTGGCCGGCAACTGAGCAAAATAGCGACGATGCGGCGGCGCTCGATCTCGGCTTGCGGCCATGGCGGAAACGGCCGATGTGCTCTTACCCTGGCACTTGAGCTTTGCGGCAGCGGATCCGGTGCCGGCGAAATCGGAGCCACAGGTAGGGGCGCCGGCGGAACCGGAACCACAGGTGGGGATTGAGAGGGATTTTGACTTATAGGAGATCAAATCACTCTCAATCACCTCCAATCCCTCTCAAGCTCGTGATTTGTGGCTAATTTGTCTCTAATCGGCTTGGTTGTACAGCTCGACCACGGATGTTTTGGCCATGGCTTGGAGTTATGTCAAAATGTCGATGTTCGGGACAGCCGCAGCATACTCCAACGATGATGAGGTCATAGCTGGGCAGGACATCTGGGAGGAGCCATTGATGTTGAACTAGTAATGAAAAAAATTATTAATCATCGATGTTGATATGTAAATAGAACAAACTATAATGCATGGTTGTAATAAACCTGGGGGTACGGAGGAACACCCGAAGATTGCAAAACGGCAGAATAACCATAAGCCCATGCATCCCATATGCATCCCATATTTCATTTCTGTGGCAATGTCGGCATCCCATATGCATGTATGTGAATAATTGAAACACTGCAGGTAGAAGAAACTTAGGCATTATATGATTATCTTCATCGCCCAGCCCCACCCAAAAGGAAAAAAAACTATTTGATCTTGCTCTCGAGCATTCTCTTACTAGGAATTAACTCTGACATGTAATTTTGTAGGAGGAACAGGAAAGTCCATATAATGCAAAGCTTCAACAGTCCAAGAATCCCTTGAACTGGTAAAATCTAGGCATGTTTCTGCCTCTGTTATCAACCCTCGGCCGGCCGTCCCTGAGCAGTACAACGACGACATGGCATACTCGAACAAACAACAACTTTCAACTACTCCCCCCTCCATCAGGAAATCCCCAAATCAATGAATTACCAAATCAAAAATCTACCACCAAAATCCAAAATCGCCACCCACAAGGCCACAAACAACAGGGCGCCTGGGGATGGCCACCGGTTAGCTGAGCGCTTGGAACCTGTCCGCCAAGGAGCTGGCCGGCCGACGGCAGCCAAAGCATGGAGCGGCAGCAGCAGCTGCGCCGCTGGGGCGGGGACGCGCCGTCACGGGGTGGGATGGCCAGGGCTCTGCGCCGGTTGGCGCGAGCGCACGGTGGCGGCTAGCCTGAAGGATGCAGTGCCGGGGCGGGCTAGCTAGGGATCCATGCCTGCGAAACCTAGCTCGGTGCAGACCTCGTCGACGGCGACTCGCCAGCTGCGGTCCTCTTCTTTCCCCTCCCGCGAAATCCTTTCCCTTCGTGCGAAACGATTGTGCGGGCGCGGCAGAGGATGCGTCGAGGAGAGAGAGGGACGCTTATTTGGGCTTTCCTTCCGCATGGACGCAAATTTGGGCTTCGGTTTGCCTATTCTGTTGGACCCTTTTTTTATCACCTAAATCTACTGTGACGAGCCATATATAGGTTTAGGTGTTGGAATAGGTGGACTGTTGGAGTCAGCCTAAGAACTTCTTCCTCCAAGATTCTAATCAATGGTATGCCAACTGTAAGCATCCCACATGCAAGAGGACTTCGACAGGGCGACCCACTGTCACCTCTATTGTTTATTCTAGCTATCGATCCTCTTCAGAGAGTTATAGGAAGGGCGGCTCAACAAGGTTTGTTTCAGCCGGTCCTCCCAAGGGTGGCAAAGTTGAGATGTTCCTTGTATGCTGACGACGCAGCACTCTTCGTGAAACCAATCGCAAGGGACCTTTCAAACCTGCAGGAGCTGCTGCTGTTCTTTGGGGAATGCTCTGGTCTCAGCGTGAATATGAATAAAACAGAGATCTTCCCGATCAGGTTGCAGCCTGAAGCTATGCAAACCTTAATCCACAACTTTTCGGGCAAGATCAGCTCCTTCCCAGGGAAATATTTAGGACTGCCGCTGCATACAAGGAAGTTGAGAAAGATCGAAGTGCAACCCCTCCTGGATAAAATAGGGGCACGCTTGCCTGGGTGGAAAGGAAAGTTCCTGACATCAGCAGGAAGAGATTTGCTAGTCAAAACCGTATTATCTTCAGTGCCGATATATCATTTCACGATTTTCCAGCCCCAGAGATGGCTCATCAAAAAAAATCGACCGGATTCGCCGAAGCTTTCTTTGGAGAGGAGACACTCCTGACAAGGTCTGTGGTGGGCACTCACTGCTCAATTGGCCAACAACTTGCTCCCCAAAGGAGTTGGGTGGACTTGGAATATTAGATCTGGAACGGTTCACAAGAGCACTACGATTACGTTGGTTATGGTTTCAATGGAAGCAGCCAGAGCGGGCGTGGAGCCAACTAGATGTACCCTGTGACAAAGCGGACAGAGACCTCTTCAAAGCATCAACGACAGTCACAATTGGCAATGGTAAGAAAGCACTATTCTGGACATCAAGCTGGATTCATGGCGCTACGGCTATGACGATTGCCCCATCTTTATACCGCAAGTCCAAGAGAAAGAGGTTTACTGTCTATCAAGGACTGACCAATAACAAATGGATTGACTACTTCTATCCGCCGTCAACACAGGAGGAGGTAACAGAGTTCATAAATCTTTGGGAGGCTATGGAATCCATTCAGCTAAATGAAGCCGAAGAGGACACAATTACATGGAGATGGACAGAGAGTGGGGAATACTCATCCAGGAGCGCCTACTTGGCACAGTTCACGGGCCGTTTCACTAAAATGAGGATCGCACCAATCTGGAAGGCAAAAACAGAAGCTAAATGTCGTTTCTTCGCATGGACATTGCTACACCGAAAGATTCTAACGGCAAACAATTTGATCAAGAGGGGATGGATGGATGATACCGATTGTCGGCTATGTGGAAACGCGTTCAAAACTCCAACGCATTTATGCAAGGACTGTCCTTTCGCGGTGGAAGTATGGAAGATCATCGGACAATGGTTCCATCTAACGGCGTTGGAATCAGTAAACACATCTGGCTCTATACATCAATATTGGTGGTGATGTAGACGGAAAATTCACAAAGACGAAAGAAGGGCTATAGATGGCATCTTTATTTTATTACTGGTGGAATACGTGGAAGGAGAGAAATAGGCGTCAATTCCAACAGAAGGCTCTCACTACTACTCAGGTCGCAGCGCTTTGTAAAGAGGATATTATGCAATATAACTTAGCCATGGGACAAGCAGTGAGAGAGGCTGATCAGTAGTCTTTTTCTTCTAGGGGTTTTCCTGTATATATGATGTTAGTGGGGGATCTTTTATTCGGGGGGGTTTGGGCAGTAGTTTCTTCGTTTTCTTTCTCCAATCAGGAAGCAGTAGTAGCTGTGTGCAGTAGCTGTTACCAGACCAAGACCGCCCCCACCCCCCACCCCCCACCCCCCCGGGGCGCCGCCCGCCGGCTGTAAATATGTTGTATTTTTGCTCTTTTTTTTATCGTCTAATAAAAAATGAGGCAAAGCTTTTGTCGGCCTTCCTAAAAATGTTGTGATGGCAGACATTGAGATGCAGATGCGCATGCTTAATCCTAAAAATGTTGTGATGGCAGACATTGAGATGCAGATGCGCATGCTTAATCTTTTGTAAAGCCTGCTGCTCTGACTATTGCGTCTGCATTGTTGCATCTAGAGTTCTAGACCTTTTGCTCAAGCATGAAAAATCATTTTGCTTGGCGAACCTGTCTGGGTCAGTCCAATTGCAATCCTATATGCAGCAAAAGTCGTTTTTTTGAAGGGAAGCAGAAAAAGTCGTTTATGTATGGTTGATACTATATACATTCATGCAGCTTGAGCTGCCCTTTATTTCTAGTAGTTCGTATTGCTTATGCAAGGTTCAGGGATTGAGAGATTCAATTCTGGCCTTTGAGTGTGTTCATGGTGAAGTTTTGGTGCCTGATCCAGAATCAACCTGCTTGTTTGTTCCTTGATCCGAACTTGCAGTTTCATTTATTTGCGTGACCTCGCCCTGAAACTGATGTGTGTCCGTTGGGTGTTTCTATGTTGGCGTCCTGGCGCATTGAATTAGGATACTGGTTCGGACGAAAGGCCAAAGCTGTTTTGTTTTGCTGAATCATTTCGGCATGATATTATCCAATACTCCCTCCGTCCCAGAAAGAAAGTCGTTTTAGACTTTTGTGTCACAAGTTTGACTCGATTTATATAAAATACGTATAATATTTATAAATTTAAATAAATTTATTAAAAAACTAGATTTTAAGATTTTTTCGATGATACTAATTATTTAGCATAAATCTTTATATATTTTAATATAAAATTGTCGACAGTAGTTTTCTCGGGAAGCGAAAATGATATCTATTTTGGGACGGAGGGAGTAAGTATGTAGTTTTATGGATAAGGCAGTCTATGATACATGTCTTTTAGCTTGTATGTATATCCACTGGAGAAGCAATGGATCATTGTTGATGGTATTGGTAGGTCTTAGGTCACGATCTTGGCACATGAGACGGAAAGGCGTGCGTTATCTTGGCATGCGCCGGCCAAAGCCAATAGTGGTGGTCACGATTTTGAACTGCGGGCATTCACTTCAACAACACAGCTGCAAGAAACAGTCAAGGAGCACAAGGGCAAAATTGTAGAGCGTTTTAGCAACAGAGTTTGCCTCTGCCTTGGCGGATACTCTACCCTGTTAAGACAAACTAGCTACTGAACCACACCGCAGCTGCTTCAGCTACTGGATTTGTATATGGGCAACAGTTGGTACTGGATAAGTGTATATGTGGATGCTGCAGCTTGAGCATCTGAGAGTTGTTGTTTCCGATTCCGATTGGAAGGGGGCATTTTGGATGAGAATCACTCCGGTTCGTTTGATAGTTTCGGCGGTTGATAAACCGGCTGATGTTTTGTCGTGGGAGAAAAACGCTGGCTCATAAGTTCAAACAGGGACGTCGGAGAGGTGGTCACTTCCGTACGCACAAAGATATTTTTTGTTTCCTTTTTCTGTAACAGCGATTGAACAGACTGCAGATGAACGAAGTGGATAAAAAATATCTCGACAGGGAAGCATAAAACAAAACGACAGCCTGAGAAGGTATCCAAATGCAGAGTTTGAGCGTCGATCTGTGGTCAGGTTCCCGGCTCGATAGTTTGTTTTCTTTTTAAAAATTAAAAATGGGCTCGATCTCGATAGTTCGGATTGTCTTTGGGTCGGGGCACAGCTTCTCTGGAACATCAGAAAATTCAGAAAACGCGCAGAGATTGACCTGAGAATATCCGAACGGTGCGGTGGGAATCAGAGGGGGAGGTTGGTTTACTTTCAGGAACAGCGATGGGGATAGAAATAGACTGCAGTTTCAATTCTGAACTTTCAGGTTCATTTATTTGCGTCGCCTTGTCCTGAAACAGATGTCTATCCGTTTGTATTGCTTTGCTGGCGCATTCACGATAATCGTTAAAGATGACTGACTGTTGAGAGGAATGGCCAAAACTGTTTTGTTCCGCTCCAGCATTTCGGCATGATCTTGTCAGCTTTCAAGTAGTTTTATGGATAAGGGCATACGGCAGTCTGTGGCTCCTGTATTTTAGCGGAAGAAGCAATGGCCATTGCTAATGGTATTGGTAGGTCTAAGGTCATGATCTTGGCACATGAGATGGAAGGGCGTGCATCATCTTGGCATCTGCCGTCTGAAAGTGGTTGCCATGATATTGAACTGCAGGGAATCAGGCATTCACTTCGATATTATAGGTACAAGAAGTAGTAGAAGAGCACACATGGAGTTCGTTTTAGGGTTGCAGCGAAACGACCCGGTCCGCTTGTTTTATCGTGTTAGCATCGTCAGAGTTTGTATCAACCGTGACAGATAATCTAAAACTTGCTGTGGAAATCAGGACAAAGCTCTCTCCACTTGTTTACTCGAGAATCACGTACGCGAACTGGTACTGAACCACACCACAGCCGCTTCAGCTGCTTGATTTGTGTACGGGCAACAGTTGCTACTAGATAAGCGTATGTGGATGCTGCAGCAGCAATCACAAAACGGACATCTTCACGGAACTGCTTGAGCATCCTTGAGAGTCACAGAGATTTCGATAGGAGCGGGAGATTTCATTGAGAATCACAAGACGACGGCAAAGAGATGGTCACATCCATGCCCACAAAGATTGCCCGCCCCGCCCCGCCCCCCGCCACCCCAGCGACTGAACAGACTGCAGATGAACCAAGCGGATAAAAAGAAAAATATCTCGACGGGGTAGACAAACAAACAAGTGCCCAAAGAGCTATACGATTGCGGAGTTTGAGCGTAGAATTGTGGTCTGGTCATGGCTCGACTGTTTGGATTTTTTTTTAAAAAAAACAATTGAAAGGGCTCGATAGTTTCCGAAGCATCCGAAAATTGAGAAACGCGCACAGATTGAGCTGAGAATATCCGAACAGTGTGGTGAGAATCAGAGGGCGGTTGGTTTCAGTAACAGCGACAGGATAGGAATGGACTGCAGATTGAATGAAATGGATGAAGTGTCTCGCTCGCTCAGCTGGACAACTATTGGGCCGGTAGACAAACAGGCTAGCCGATCGCAAAAGGCTTTACAGGGCCTTGAACGGTTGTGGATGGAATGAAGGATTTTATTGGGCTTCCAGGGTCGCGTGCAAATGCAACCGATCGGCCGAATAAACAGGCCGAATCAACGAAGGAATTGATTGGCTTCCTGCTTAGTTGGATGCAGCCCAGTGGCTGTCCGTCCGTCCGGGGATTTCGACGGAGCCACAACCGAGGATGGCAGTGGGCGCTGGGTGGTCTGTAGCACGCGCGCGGGCGCAACATTCTTTATCATCCATGGACATGGACCAAGAATTCCATTTCCATTCCATCGCGTGTCAGCCACCGACCTGGGTAACACTGTTCTTCCTATACGTGGCGTCGGCGACGGCGACGGCGAGCAGGCACGGGCACGGCGACCGGGCGACGTGCGGAGACAGACACCTGTAGTACGAGTACGACGAGGGTACACTACTCCGGTTTGCACTCTCCGCAAGCACACTGACACAGACAACACTCGCGCCTACAGTAGCTGCCTGCCTGGTCGACTGCTTTCCTCAACACAGCTCGGCCAGAACGGCAGAACCTGTCCGTCCGTCCGTCCGTCCTTTATCACCGGTGACCTGTCGCGATCCCCAGCTCCAGCGCTCTCCTCCTCCGGCTCCGTCGCTAATAAATTCCGTCCCGACATGCCACGGGCTGCCGGTCCCGCTTTTGGGGCGCAGCCGGCCGGTGCCAGCAACCTCAGAGCGCGACTACTAGGCCGCGGCGCTGCGTCCGCACTTGTGCATGCTCCGTGTCCGGCGTCCGATCGCGAGCGCCAAACGCCACGCCCACGCCACGCGGGACGGGCGGGCGGCGGCGGTGTCCCGACGCGACACACAGACAGGCGCCTCGTGCCGTGTCCGCGGTGACCGCCCCCGGCGCGCTCCCTACGCCTTTTTTCTTGCTTTCCACTGCGCACCTGATGTTGTTGGGGCTGAGCCCTAGGGTCGGAGAGGCTTATTATCTTTGTTTGGAGTCTAATTAACGAATTCAGTATTCCTTTTATATCTGTGTCCGCAGGGTTTAAAGGAGAGGCCCCCGGAGGTGGGACCTCCGCCGAGGAGGCACCTCGGGGGACCGTGGAGTCGGTCGGCGACGGAGGTTCGACGACATCGTCTCCCATGCTCGCGGAGGTTGATCGACCAAGCCCCCGACTCCCGCGGAGGCCCTGCACGGAGGTGGTGACATCCCGAGACAGTGACGTCGAGGTGATGTGATGGGCCGAGCTGAGGCTCATCATCAAGAAGCGGACATGATGGGCCCCTCAAGGGCGGTGATGGGCCTCGATCCATATGTCGTAGCGACAAAGTGACAGACCAGCTTGCCCTTGAGAGGCCCACGTATAATAGATTCAGTGTCTAGGTGTCGATACTCCCATTGGGGGCACGCTTGTACTTTTAATTTTGAGCTAGGTAGTCACTATAAAATGCGATGCCCCCTGTGTAATGACAAGGGGGTTGTCCTTTGATAGCTGCAGTGCCACCTATCCTTGGGCCCACCTTATAATTCCGTCATTTTATATCAAGAGGAGGTTTGTTTTGGTCCTATCATCCCCCCTCATCCTAAATCTGCTGGAAACGTGTCCCAATAGTTGGCGTCCACCGTTTATGTCTGGCCAAAAATAACGCCTACAGATGTCACCCAGAAGAAAGGCCACTGTTAGAAGACGTACTGCCACCGAGGCGGAGGTACCACAACCCTCTGCTCGCGGGAGACCAAAAAGAAACACTCGAAGCACCTACGCCTCCGCACCAGAGGACGGAGGTGACGACGAGATCAACAATTCCACGCAAAGAGGGGCCGTCTGAGCAGCATCCGCCAGCCCAGAACCAAGAAGACGAATTGGCCAGGCTGAGAGATGAGATGCACCGCATGGAAGCCGAAAGAGACAGGTTAAGGGCGCAACAAGCCACCACCCAAAGAATAATACAATCATCGCGTCAAGCGGACGAGATAAGACAGCAAATGGCTATTCTACAAGCAGAAATACAGAGCATGCAACCTCCGGCAGCAAGTCCATTGTGGCAGAAACTCCTAAATCCTATGGCCCACACGCATGATTATTGTCTAAACAGACTCCAAATAACCATGAATGTGTTCCATAAAACTTAAAAGGTCTGTCGGGTAAATCCCGAATCATCCACGATTCTCCGAGCAGGATCAATCATTACAAAGAGAGATTGCAGTATTACAACAATAATATACATCAGAGTAAAAGAGCGGAAGGATTACAACAACAGAAGTTTACAAATCTTTTACAAACCATAAGTTGGATTATTACAAACAATATAGCAGTGGAATAACGATATAACTTATTACATCAACCTTGTTTATATACTCTGCCCAAGAGCGAGATATCCTATTCGTCATCACTTTTCTCGATGACTGTCATGTAGCAGGATGCGAAGCATTCCTGCCCATGAGGCTCACTTGCAACAAGGGTTCAACAAACCCTGAGTATAAAAGTACTCCACAAGACTGACCCGACGAAAAAGAGGGGTGAAGACTCAGGAAATGCAGGCTAGAGAGACAAGGTAAGGCCTGCAGGAGATAAGAAATTTTTGCAGAAAAGCTTGAAAGAAAGAAAATCTGTTTTGTTCAAGATCAAAATTACCAACCAACTTCATTCTTAAACCTTACTCATTATTCAAGTTGTTACTACAACGATGAACACCGATCGAGTCTTCTTCTCCGAGAAGCAACGGTGATTCGAATCCATTTTCATACCCAGCTGGGACCTAGGTTACTGATATACAGGAGACTCTAACTCCTAAGCATAGCAGGTGAACCGATATACCGGGATAACAAGCGTAGCCATATATCACCACATGATACACCTGAGCACTTCGACCCAGTGTACCGATATACATGGGAATTTAAACCCACAGTATACACACTATGACATATGTGGGGTCTCTGGCCGACTATAAGTCACTCCATGATATACCCGGCTCCAACCATCAGTATATCACTTCATGCATGTGGATTTTCTAATTTCTCGATGTCACCAGTTCACCATCGACACGGGACCTAGGGCATCAACAGACGAAAACACTATAGAGGGACTCCGTTCCCAATGCAAGTTAGCCGTTCGGACTCGATTTATTAACTATCATCATGATTTCAACAGATAAAACCAATCGCATCTTTTTTATTCTTTTATCTCTGAACATTTAATTAATTAAGCAGGGCTAAGCATCACTACGCATCTTTTAGAACATGTAACAAGGAGTTATGGAAGTAAGACAGGTAATGCAGTTGGTGGGTTTTCACTCAACCCCTATTACTTAATGCAACATATCATAACTGGAGCGGTAAAACTTTTATAAAAATAGAATAGGGTTTGAATGCATCCGGGGCTTGCCTTGGTATTCGGGGTAGACGGTCTCGAGCTCTGGATCAACTCCCAACTCCTGAGTTTGCTCTTCCTTCGGATCTAGGGCGACAACGTCAAACGCTCCATTAACGGAAACTATATGATACAATGATATGCTTCAACATAATTGAATAATAAATATGATGCTCGATGGATGCATGATCAAATTAATGGCTTCAGTACAACTTTCCTCACGATAAAGTTGCAAGCCAACCAAAACATACTTACTAAGTTCATCAGGGTTAACTACATTATTTACGAAAGTTATTAAACAAATGAAATAACGTTAATTAAGCCCTAATGACATGATCCAGGTAAGCGCAAACAATTAATTAAAGTGCCAAAGGTCATTAGGGTTAATGACCCAAGGTCATCAATCAATCCCAAAGTCAAACAATTCCTATAATGATTAACTTAATTAAACGGGTTAATTAATTATTTAAAAGCATAAAATAAAGGCATAAAAATTAAAGTTGTCTAATTAAGCTCAAAATTTTATTTTGGAAAGCTCTTAGCCTAATTAGATGGCAAAACAAATTTCAGAATTAAAAGTTAATTATTTTATTTATTAAAAATCATTGAAGGTCCATTTTTCAATTAAAAGGGCTAATTTTAACATATGCAAAATGTACTCAAATTTAGAATTTCATATTTTTCCTAGGTAGATGACATCATAAAGAACACACAAAAAAATTTTAGAATTTTTGGAGCTATATATGAATTACTATAATTTTCCAAAAAAATAGCATTTAAATCGTTTTCTGAAAAAAGAAAAAGGAAATACGCACAGTATCACCATGCTGACCGACGGCGGTGACGATTTTGACTAGCGATTTCTCGCCGACGGCGAGGTCTCCGGCGATGAGGTTTGGTCCTACAGGCTCATCTCGGCATGACGAGCAACCTGGGCTAGTTAACGTGGCGGCGGTGGCTAATTTGGACGGCGAAGCAAGGTCGTCGACGGCGGTGGCAGGGAGAAAGAAGAAGGAAAGTGACGGCGGCCGACCTATTTATAGGGTAGGGGCAAGGCATGGACGAGCGACATGGCGATGGCGAAGCTTCGCGCGTCCAGGAGCGCGCTGGCGGCCGTGCATGTGCGGCGGTGGACGGCGGCGCGGCTTGAGAAGCCGGCGATGGCGGCCGTCGATAGGTCTCGGTGCTGTTCAATAAAATTACAGAATTGCCACTCGTTTAAAATTACAAATTACTCCAAAATTTATATAAGAACTTGAAAATCTCTAAAAATATCATTTGCATAACTTTTCAAGAGCTACACTTTTCATTTAACTGGCATCCTCAAATTCTGTTTGGATTTTGAAATTTGAATTCAAATTCAAAAGGGGAAAAACCCTAGAAAAAAATATTTGAAATTACTTTTGATTTTTCAATAAAACTTGAAAATCTTCAAAACTATGAAATGTTTAACTTTTCAATCCAAACCTTTTTCATATACAAAATTTTCCCAAATTATGCATAATTGTTGAATTATGGTTTTAAAATCAAAAGGGGACAAATGTTGGAAAATTGTATTTTCAAATTTATTTGAAATTCTTTGTGGAAACTAGAAAAATATTGAATACCAACTTTGTAGCTCTTGTCAAGATATACAAACTATGTTTTTAGAGTATCCCCAAATTCCTTATATATTTGGAGTTATAGAAAAGGGGATAAAACTAGGTTTTGGAATAAAGGGTTTTTGAAACCGAATTCAAACTCGATTTGGTTTCTAATTTAATTGGTTGGTTATTAGTGATCACATACATCATCCAAGAAGATTTTTAGGTCAATGACCCAATGACACCCTTGGTTGACCAAGTTGACTTTTGAAAAACCTTTTATAGCTTTTCAATTTGAATTTAAATTTGAGTTGCAAGGCTTAGGAATAAGCTTTGAAACCCAAATTCAACTTCAAATATGGAAATCATTTTTAGGGTTGGACTTAGATTTATACACTATGCTTGACACTAGTGTAAACACGGTTTACACCTCAAGTACATAGAATGTAAACTAAATATTTGAGATGACATTCGAAAGTAGGGTTTTATTATTTCATGTGACAACACATTTCACAAACACAATCAACCTATGAAATGTAAACTTGTTTTAGTTAATGCACATCAAGATTGACCTAATCATGAATGCTTTGCAGTGCATATGATGACATGGCCGTTTTTAGTTAATATAACACTAGAGGTGTTACATCCATCGGAGACCGCTCAACCAATCACAGCCAGTCGTCCCCCAACTATAAACGCGCAAGATGTGCACACCATAATTCCAAGCCTACCCACACCATCAAGAGTCTTTGACCCAAAGTCACCACTATCTGAAGGTCTGCAAAGCTCACCATGGCCTCCAAGTTACAAACCTGTGTCTCTGCCAAGATTCAATGGCAATTCAGATCCAAGACAGTTTATAATGAGTTTTGAAGCTGCAGTAGCCTCCGCAGGAGGCAACGATCATTTAATGGCTAAATCATTTGTGATTGCAGCAGAAGGAGATGCACTGGCATGGTACTTAATGTTAAAACCAAGCATTGTATACTCATGGAAGAACCTACGAGACCAGATACTGGCAAACTTCAAAGCTTACACGAGCAAGTCGCTAAAATCATTAGACTTGTTCAGCAAAAAGCACCTCAAGGGCAAACCCCTCAGAGACTATTATCAGAGATTCCTACACCTCCGGGCTAAAGCACCAGACGTCCCTAACGGGGTAGCTATAGAAGCAGCAATCAAAGGACTCAGGATCGGCCCATTCGCTAGTCACTTGGCAAGAAAATAGCCAGCTATAATGGCTCAGCTGCACGAGGAGTTCAAAAAATACTACAGGTCCGACAATGACCTTCGCAAAAGATTAGAAGAAGCGGACAGTCAAAGTAAATAGTTTTTAAATAATGGCAACAGAAAAGATAACAGGAACCAGCAAAGACAACAATACCAGAACTAGCAGAAACAAGTTTTCAATTTGCAGAGTAGCCAGCCTCCGAATGCTCGGGACAAAAAAGAAGCCAATTATGAGCAGAGAAATCAAGGAGGGCAGGACAACAGCAAAAGCAACAAGTCCAAGAAATGGAGCAAGAACTAGAAACCAAAGAAGCCATACTGCCTTTTCCACGGAGAGGACAAAGGACACGTCACACGGGATTGCCCGGAGGCCCAAGAGACATTTGACAAGATAAAAAGCAAACAATCACAACTGCAGCCCCAGCAGCAGGGTAGCAGAGAGGTAAATCACACTCACGGTTCGCAACTCCATTAGCAATACAACCCAAGTTTCCTAGGATATGGTCCAGGACCACTACCGCAGCAAAACCTGGCCCACCAGTACTATCCAGCATCACTACAGCGCCGCAACAGGGTTACACCCCGAACAGAGCAGAAAACGGTCTAACTTACATCAACCCAAGACCTCCGCACATAACACATTGAATCAACATAGATGCACACACCTCCGGCGGCACAGCAAAGGCAGTATTAAGCATTACCAGCACCTCCACAGTATGCTTTAACCCCATCAGCAGCCCGAAGGCAGAGCCTTCGACAGAAAACCAGTTAAATCTGCATTCGACACTACCAACCATTGGCATGATACTACCTATAGCTGGAGGCTCAGCCCTGGAATTCAAAACCAAGAAGCAGAAAAAGGATCACCTCCGTATGGTAAACAATGTAGCAGTTCAAGGAGCATACAAATCAACAGAATGGTCCAAGATGCCAATAGAATTCATAGAGCAAGATCTCCAAGTAGAAAGCTACCCGCACGCGGATGCTATGGTCATAAAGGCAAACATAGCGGCATGGGAGGTAAGCAGAATACTTGTAAACTCCGGGAGCTCAGCAGACATCATTTTTGCAAATGTCTTCGATCAAATGAAACTCAGTAGAATCCAGCTACAATCGCCAGATACCCCGCTAATTGGATTCGGTGGGAAAAAGATCAATGCACTAGGCAAGATATCATTACCAGTATCATTCAAAGACGAAGACTACACCAGGACAGGATACATCACATTTGACATGGTATACATCTACTACCAATACAACGCAATACTGGGAAGAGGATTTACAAACAAGTTTAATGTGGCAATACACATGGGATCCCTCTGCATGAAAATGCCAACATTGCACGGGATCATTACAGTGCGAGGCAGTCAAAAAGAAGCAAGAAACATAGAGAAAGAAATCTACAAAGCACATAGAAACATCAACACCATAGCAGCAGAGGAGCCTCCGGACATGCCTGCGGGAAACATCAACATGGCAGATCAAGAGGACACAATAACATTACCATTGGAAGAAGCAGTCCCTAACAGGAAAGTGACCATAGGTGCCAACCTATTAGAGGTAGAGAGAAAAGACTTGTTAGAACTGCTAACAAAGAACAAGGATGTATTTGCATGGTCAGCATCAGATCTGCAAGGAATCAGTCGGGATGTGATTGAACACATCCTCGACCTCAACCCAAATGTCAAACTTAGGAAGCAAAAACCAGAGAAAGATATCCGAAGAATGCATAATTGCGACAAAAGCGGAGGTGCAAAGGTTATTAGATGCCAAGGTCATTAGAGAAGTCAAGTACTCAGACTGGCTAGCAAATGTTATCTTAGTGCCAAAAAAGAACGGCAAAATAAGAATGTGCATAGACTTCACAGATCTCAACAAGGCCTGTAAAAAAGATCCTTTCCCATTACCCAGGATAGATGCATCAGTCGAGAAGGTAGCAGGATGAAAGCACTTCTCTCTGTTAGATTGTTTCTCAAGATACCACCAGATAAGGCTAAGAAAGGAGGATGAAGAGAAAACAAGCTTCACGACCCCCTTCGGCACCTTTGTTTTGTTAGGATGCCGGAAGGTCTCAAAAACGCAGGATCAACATTCTCAAGAATGATTCAGATTGTATTACGAGCTCAACTTCAGAGGAAAATTATAGCCTATGTCGATGACTTATCAGTGGTCAGCAAACAAACCAGAGATCATTTGGACGACCTCAGGGAAACATTCACCAATCTCAGAGAAGCAGGGTTAAAGCTGAACCTAGAAAAATGTATCTTTGGAGTAAGCAAGGGAAAGATGCTCGGTTACATTGTTGGTCCAGAAGGGCTAAGAGCAAACCCAGATAAAACAAAAGCAGTATTAACAATGAGAGAACCAGAAAATAAGAAGGAAGTATAGCGACTGACAGGCAGAATAGCAGCACTCAATAGATTCATCTCAAAATCAATAGAACGAAGTTTACCATTTTTCATAACACTCAAGGTCTCGGACAAATTTGAATGGGGCAAAGAGCAGTTGGAGGCATTCTAGCAGCTCAAAAACTACGTGACAAAGGATCTTATGGTCATAGCGTCAGATGCGGAGGCAACCTTGTTACTATATGTTGCAGCCTCCGCAGGAGCAATCGGCGCAGTGCTAGTGCAAGAAAAGGAAGTTGACAATAAAAGCGTACAACACCCAGTATACTATGTATCAGAAGTGCTGCAGGGGGCAAAACTAAACTATTCATAGGTCTAAAAAATAGCATACGCAGTATTCACAACATCAACGAAGCTTAAACACTATTTTACCCTAAAACACATCCCAAGGGGGACAACACGGAGGCAGATGAATTAGCCAAAGCAGTGGCATATCAAACGGAGGTACCCAAAGGAACCTTTTTCCAAGAATTGACATCGCCAGCTACTGCAAAAACATCTAAGGCATTTGCGGAGGTACTCCTAGTAAACACAGAGGATTGGAGGAAAGCAATCATTGATCATATCAAAGGAGTCCATGTGACATCAGATGAAACAAGTGCAGCAAGACTGGCTGTACGGGCAAGGAATTACACAATAATAGACGGAGTTCTATACAAGAATAGATGAAGTTCTATACAAGAAAGGCATAGTACAACTATTGCTTAAGTGCATCATTGAGTCAGAAGGCAAAGACCTCTTACAGGATATTCACTCAGGAATGTGTGGATCACACATTGGCCCCAGAGCACTCTCAGCAAAGGTAATCAGGCAAGGATTTTACTGGCCAACCCATATCAAGGACGCATTGCACATAGTAACAACTTACAAAGCATGCCAGAGTTTTGCACCGCACCAAGCGTCTCCGGGAGGACAATCACAGCTAATACCTCCGATATGGCAGCATCAGCGTTGGGGAATGGATCTCGTAGGACCATTACCCCCGGCTCAGGGCGGAAGTGTGGCAGATCCTCCTAAATCATATGGCCCACATGCATTATTATTGTCTAAACAGACTCCAAATAACCATGAATGTGTTCCATATGACTTATAAGATATGTCGGGTAAATCCCGAATCATCCATGATTCTCCGAGCAGGATCAATCATTATAAAGAGACATTGCAGTATTACAACAGTTTTATACAGATAAGATATTATCAGAGTAAAATAGTGAAAGGATTACAATAACATAAGTTTATAAACCATTTAGTTTAAACTTACAAACCATATGTTTTAAATTATTACAACCATATGAGCAGTGGAGTAGCAACATAACATATTACAAAACCTTGAAGACATGCTCTGCCCAAGAGCCAGACATCCTACTCGTCGTCACTCTCCGCAACGACTGTCATGCAGCAGGATGCAAAGCACTCCTGCCTATGAGGCTCACCTGTAACAAGGGTTCAACAAACCCTGGTACAAAAGTACTCAACAAGACTGACCCGACGAAAAAGAGGGGTGAAGACTTAGAAAATGCAGGCTAGAGGGACAAGGTAAGGCTTGCAGAGTTAAGGATTTTTGCAGAAAAGCTTTGACAAAAAGTAAAGTTGTCTTGCTTAGCTTGATATTACAAACCAACTTCATTCTTAACCTTAAACATCATTCAACTTGTTACTACGATGATGAACAACGATCGAGTCTTCTTCTCCGAGAAGGAACGGCGATTCGAATCCATTTTCATACCCAGCTAGTGTGGCAGAACCTCCTAAATCATATGGCCCACACGCATGATTGTTGTCTAAACAGACTCCAAATAACCATGACTGTGGGCCATATGATTTAGGAGGTTCTGCCACAGCTGTTATCGGAGCTGGATCGTTGTTAAGAAGATTTGTTGTAGTATTCTTTTGTGAAAACTTCAAAAGTTTTGAGTCAAATAATTTTAACTTGATTATTTTAAGTCTAAATTGCTTATTCCTTATCTGTGATTCTTTCTATCGGCCCTTATTCTGATTTTACAAAGTGTGGTGGTGGAATAACATATTATATTGCCCTATGTTATAAAAGTTACTTATATGTAAGTATTGCTTTATAACTCTTTTATGTTTAGATCGTAAGTTCGTTCATGCATCATACTTAATTAATCTATTTAATTACTTTCCTCTTTAAAGTGGTTTGGGTTAAGTAGTATCAATCCTTTTCATGCTAACCTTTAGACTTCTCCCTATCTATCCTATCTTACTTCAGGATGGCTATTACCAAGCAAACTCCTCGTAAGAGCACTGCACCAAAAGGGGTACCTCGACATCAGTTAGCCCCCAGATATGAGATCGGTGAAAGAAGTAGCAATCCGCATCTAGATCCCCAAGCGGAAATAGCGAGGCTTAGGTCCGAGTTGGAGAGGGCTGAAGCCGACAGGATTGAAGAGGCCGTCGAAATTACTCAGTTGAGACGATCCCGGAAGCATATGAAGCACCAAAGAAATGATGCTTGGGCACGAGAAGATGCAGCAAATAATCGCATCCAAGAACTTGAGGATTATGTGGAAGATTTGGAAGAATATGCGGAGGAAGCTGATGATGAATGTGTGAGGTTAAATAACTTATTGGATCTTGAATATCAAAGACAGGCAGTCTAGGATGACCTTGGTCTTGTAATGGGTCAGGATGAGGAAGAGGAAGACCCTGAAGAGACAGAATCTGTCGATGAGGATGTTATTGATGAAGAAGAAGAAAACCAAATGGATATAGAGAATGAAGATGAAGAAGATGTTATGGAAGAAGAAGATCCAGAAATAGTAGAGGAAGAGGATCCTGAGGAAGATGAATAAGGAGATTGGAAAGTAAGACGTGTAATATATCTTTTCCCTGCTTTCTAAAGCCTAGTAGGTGTGGAAAGTCTTGCCGGAGTGCAGACTGTTGTAACAGAAATAATGTATCAAAAGTGTGTTACACCTTTGTAATATATCCTTATGAAATCCAATAAGGTTTTGTAAATAAAGTATAGTTTGTGTATCCACAGATGCCTGCGCACACCCGTTCCCGTGACGCTGCTGGCTCATCTCAGGATGGAGGTTATATCCCTAATCCTCCACCAGTTTCACCTACTCTAGCTGATGCAGTTGCAGCATTAGTCACTGCAACCACAATGATGGCTCAAAATCAAAGTCAGAATGCCAGACAGGGAAGTCATGGGCGGAACCATAGGGATGAAACCACATATGTGGATTTCACAGACACCCGTCCTCCGGTTTTCACCAGAGTAGATGAACCCATGGAGGCCGATGATTGGCTCCGCACTATGGAGCAAAAGTTTGGACTAATTGAGTGCACAGAGTATCAGAAGCCCATGTTTGCAGCACAGCAGTTGAGAGGAACTGCAGGAGCTTGATGGGTAAATTTTGTTGCTGCTCAGCCCGAAGGCCATCGTATTACTTGGGCTGAATTTCGTGAAGTATTTCATGCCCATTTCATTCCTGAGGGAATAATGACTATAAAGCTTGAAGAATTTCCTTCCCTGAGGCAGGGTGATATGTCAGTAATGCAATACTTTGGCAAATTCAATCACTTGTCTCAATATGCGTCAGACTATGTTAGTGCTGACCGTAAAAAGAAAGAGTGCTTCCTGAGAGGTCTGAATAGTAAAATCCAGAGAATGATGACTGGAAGTCCTAATGCCACTTTTTATGAGGCAATAAACATTGCTATATTCTATGAAAATAAGAATCGTCAGCATCTGGAAATTAAAAAGAAGAAAAGTGTACCCTCTGGATTTTCTGGTGGCAACCCAAAACGCCAGAAAATAATCTATCACCCTCAGAATCATTTCCGTCCACCTTATCGTCCATCACAATACCAAGCCCAGCAACAGGCATTCGCTCGTCCTGTTGCTAATCTTTCTTATCCACGACAGCCGAATACCCCTGGTGTTCGTAATTCTAATTTCCAGCCACCAATCTTCCCATGCTACAACTGTGGTAAGCCTGGTCATTTTTCATGGAACTATCCGCATCCGAGGCAGTATAACTCTTATGTTCCCAGGACTTTTGCACCACAACAACAACCACAGAATCAGCATAAGTCAGGAAATCAGAAGGTGCCGAATAATAAGAATGACAAAAAGTCTGGTAGAGTGTTTTACACTCAAGTCGGGGAAATCCCAGAAGGAGAACCCATCATGATGGGTACGTTTCCTGTTGCTGATCATTCTGCAATTCTGCTATTCGATTCTAGTGCATCTCATACATTTATCAATGGTACATTTGTTAAGACACATGAAATTCCAATAATGGGGACCAAAGAACAGTTCTTTATACAATCGCCTGGGGGGCGTATGTGTACTAAAGAAATTGTACATGATGTGCCAGTAAGTTTGGGTGGGTACATTTTTCCCACTGATATGATAATGTTAAAGGATCAAGATATAGATGTGATCCTAGGTATGAACTGGATGAAATGGCATGGTGCTGTAATAGACATCCTGAATAGAACTGTGAGGTTAAACATACCCAATTGCAAAACTTCACTTCTTATCCAACTTCTGACAGTTAAGAGGAATGTTCAAAAGGTTTGTGCAACATCTGTAAAAGAGATTGAGGGTATACCCGTGGTCTATGAGTTTTCGAATGTATTTCCCGATGAGTTACCGGGTTTACCTCCCGATAGAAATGTGGAGTTTAGAATTGATTTGAAACCGGGTACTGCTCCAATATCCAGAAGAGCTTATCGGATGGCACCACCTGAGTTAGCAGAACTCAAAACTCAATTACAAGAATTAAGGGATAAGGGTTTTATCCAACCTAGTTCATCACCTTGGGGATGCCCTGCCCTCTTTGTGAAAAAGAAAGATCAAAGTTTGAGGTTATGTGTGGACTATCGTCCCTTGAATGAGGTAACCATTAAAAATAAGTATCCTCTACCCTGCATTGATCTGCTTTTTGATCAATTGGCGAAAGCAAAAGTGTTCTCTAAGATTGATTTTTGATCTGGATATCATCAAATAAAGATTCATCCGGAAGATGTTCCAAAGACCGCTTTTACCACTCGGTATGGTCTGTATGAATATTTGGTTATGTCTTTTGGACTTACCAATGCACTGGCCTATTTCATGTATTTGATGAATTCAATGTTCATGCCAGAGCTTGATAAGTTTGTAGTTGTCTTCATTGATGACATATTGATATATTCCAAAAATGAAGAAGAACATGCTGAACACCTCAGAATTGTTCTGCAGCGTTTAAGAGAACATCAATTGTATGCCAAGTTTAGCAAATGTGAGTTTTGGCTGAAGGAAGTAAAATTTCTTAGACATGTTTTATCAGACAAGGGTGTTGCTGTTGATCCTAGTAAAGTAAAGGATATACTTGATTGGAAACCACCAAAGACTGTGCACCAAGTTCGAAGTTTTCTGGGAATGCCGGGTTATTACCGTCGTTTCATACCTGATTTCTCAAAGATATCAAAGCCAATAACTGAGTTGTTGAAAAATGATGTTAATTTTAATTGGACACCCACCTGTGAAGAGGCATTTCAGAAATTAAAGAAATTGATGACCACTGCACCTATCCTAGCACAGCCAAACATTGAGAAGCCGTTTGATGTGTATTGTGATGCTTCTGGTATTGGTATTGGATGTGTGTTGATGCAAGAGGGGAGAGTTATTGCTTATGCTTCTCGACAGTTGAAGAAGCATGAGGAGCATTATCCAACACATGATTTGGAATTGGCAGTTGTTGTCCATGCATTAAAAATATGACGACATTATCTGTGGGGCAATAAATGTAATATTTACAGTGATCATAGGAGTTTAAAATATATATTCACTCAAGATGATTTGAATATGAGACAAAGAAGATGGTTAGAGTTAATCAATGATTATGATTTGGAAATCTATTACCATCCTGGTAAAGCCAATGTAGTGGCTGATGCACTTAGTTGAAAAAGTCACTGTCATTGTTTAACAGTGAAGCCTTGGGATGTCTCTATATGTCATGACATAGAAAAGCTAGGTATAGAGATGGTGCAACAAGGAAGTTTGTCTAACATTGCTGTTGAGACAACCCTCAGAGATTAAATTATTGCTGCACAGAGAAGTAATGGAGGCATTAAACATATTAAAAAGAAAGTTAGAAGAGAAAAGGTTTCTTGTTTCACAATTGATGAAGCAGATGTCTTATGGTATAAAAATCATCTGGTCATACCAAAAGATTCTGGGTTGAGACAAAAGATCCTTGATGAAGCACATCTTTCAAAGTTTTCTATTCATCCAGGAAGTAATAAGATGTATCATGATCTGAAACAGAAATTTTGGTGGACCAAGATGAAAATAGAAATTGCTAAGTATGCAGCCTGGTGTGACACTTGTCAGAAAGTCAATGCTGTACATTTGAAGTCAGCAGGAGAACTTCAACCATTACCTATTCCAGCTTAGAAATGGGAAGATATCAGTATGGACTTTATAGTGGGTCTACCTAGGACAGCAAAGGGTTTTGATTCAATTTGGGTTATAGTGGATCGACTCACAAAGTCCGCACATTTTCTTCCAGTTCAAAATGCAACTACAGCCTCGCAATATGCCAAATTGTATTTTGAGCGCATCATAAGTCTTCATGGAATACCAAAGACCATTGTTTCTGATAGAGGCACGCAGTTTGTCTCCCAGTTTTGGAAGCAATTACACAAGTCTTTAGGTACTGATCTTTTGTACAGTACAGCCTACCATCCGCAAACAGGTGGTCAGACTAAAAAAGTAAATCAAATACTTGAAGATATGTTGAGAGCATATGTTCTTAATTTTCTAGAGAAATAGGATGAATGTTTACCTTCAGCAGAATTCTCTTATAACAATAGTTATCAAGAAAGTATAAAAATGGCACCATTTGAAGCATTATATGGTCGCAGATGTAGAACTCCGTTAAGTTGGTCCGAACCGAGAGAAAGAAGATTTTTCGGAGTTGATCTTGTAAAAGAAACTGAAGCAAAAGTTAAACAGATACAACAGAATATGCGGACCAAAGGCGTCGACCATTGTGTTTCAATAAGGGAGATCACGTGTATCTAAGGGTGTCACCCATGAAAGGAGTTACCCGCTTTGGAGTCAAGGGTAAGTTAGCACCTCGATACATTGGACCATTTCCAATTATAGAAAGATGTGGACAGTCAGCATATCGTCTGCAATTACCTGAACAATTGTCGGCTGTACACAATGTGTTCCATGTGTCCCAATTCAAAAAGTGCCTCCGTGTACCAGATAAAGTCATTGATGTTGAAGGTATTGAACTTGAACCTGATTTGACTTACTCTGAGTATCCAATCCAAGTTTTGGATCAGAAGGATCGTGTTATATGAAGCAGAACAATCAAGTGGTACAAGATACAATGGGATCAACATTCAGAAGAAGAAGCTACATGGGAATCGGAAGATTATCTGTTAGAAAACTTCCCGGAGTTTTATGCTTCTATCTAAGTGATAATCTCCTCTTCGAGTTGTAACTTCTCTATGTGAGTGGTACAATTCCTTTCCTTTATAAACCAAGTTAAAGTGTGTTTTCCTGACACATTTCCTTTTCCATTACTTCACTCAAGGCTTTAAATCTCGGGACGAGATTTCTTTAACGGGGAAAGGTTGTAACACCTCTGGTGTTATATTAACTAAAACATGCCATGTCATCATATGCATCGCAAAGCATTTATGTTTAAGTCAACCTTAATGTACATCAACTAAAACAAGTTTATATTTCATAGGTTGATTGTGTTTCTGGAATGTTTTGTCACATGAAATAATAAAACCCTACTTTCGAATGTCATCACAAATGCTTAGTTTATACTCTATGTACTAGAGTTGTAAATCGTGTTTACACTAGTGTCAAGCATAGTGTATAAGTCTAAGTCCAACCCTAAAAATGATTTCCATATTTGAAGTTGAGTTTGGATTCCAAAACTTATTTTTAAGTCTGGCAATTAAAATTTAAATTCAAATTAGGAATGATATAAAAGGTTTTTTGAAAAGTCAACTTGGTCAACCAAGGGTGTCATTGGGTCAATGACCTAAAAATGTCCTTAGATGATGTTTGTGATCACTAATAACCAAACAATTAAGTTAGAAACCAAATTGAGTTTAAATTCTATTTCAAAAAAACCCTTTATTTCAAAATCTAGTTTATCCCCTTTTCTCTAAATTAAAAATCTATAAGGAATTTGGAGATACTCTAAAAAGACAGTTTGTAGATCTTGACAAGAGCTACAAAGTTGGTATATAAAGTTTTTCAAGTTTCCAAAAGGAATTTCAAATTAATTTGAAAATATAGTTTCCATCATTTATCCCCTTTTGATTTTAAAACCATAATTCAAAAACTATACATAATTTTGGAAAATTTTGTATATGAAAAAGGTTTGGTTTGTAAATTTAAACATTTCATAGTTTTGAAGATTTTCAAGTTTTATTGAAAAATCAAAAGTAATTTCAAATGTTTATTTCTAGGGTTTCATTCCCTTTTTGAATTTGTATTCAAATTTCAAAATCTAGATAGAATTTGAGGATGCCCATTAAAGGAAAAGTGTAGCTCTTGAAAAGTTATGCAAATGATATTTTTGGAGATTTTCAAGTTCTTATATAAATTTTGGAGTAATTTTCATTTGAAAATGGATGGCATTTCTATAATTATCTCAAACAGTATCTAACCCTATCGGCGGCCGCCATGGCCGGCTTCTCAACGCGCGCCGCCGTCCACCGCCGTGAATATCTCGGTCACCAGCTCGTCCCCGACGCTCGAAGCTTCACCGTGGACGTGCCAGCTGCTCCCTCTTCGTCTCCGTGCTATAAATAGCAGTCGGCCGTCGCCGTTCTTCTTCTTCTTCCCGCCGCCGTCGCCGATGACACCGCTCCGCCGCCCAAATTCGCTGCCGTCAGTCCATCCTTGTCCAATTGCTCTTGCCAATAGCTCCGCCACATCCTCACGGTCATTTTGGGCTAGTTCGTGCTTGTTCTTCTCGCTTGAGCCACCCGCACGCCGCCTTCTTCTCCACGCCCGGCCAGTCGAGCCGCCGTGCCATCGCCGCCATTTGCCGCCGCCGGAGGTGAAAATATTTTACCTTTAACCCCTCTATCCGATAATCCGTGTTGCACTGCTCCTGATGCGCACCTTGGTTTAGCAGCGCGTCGCCGGAGACCGCCGTGACGCTGTCTTGCCATCGGAGCGCCGCCGCCGCCATCACCGCCGTCGCCTACAGCTCGATTCAAGTACGCCGGACCTTCATTAACGTACGCATCAGCACCGGGGTGAGCTCCTACAGCTGTTTGCGCTATCAATTTCACTCCTACCACGCCGTAGCCGTCGGCCGCTGAGGCTCGCCGCCGGCATAGGCATGTTAGCGCCGCCGCGCGCAGTGCCGTTTGTGTTAGGGAATAGAACCGGCTTCTTTAGTTGGCTAGATGCGTTCGTAAGGATGTCCTGCACCTGACCATATGCTCGCCACCGCCAAACAACGCTCTGGTGAGCTTCCTAACTACGCCGCCGCGTCGCCGCACCGCCATGGCCGCCGGCGTGCATGCTGCCATCGCTCCGCCATTGCCTTAGCCTGTCCGTTGTATGCGCCGTGTCAAGATGAGCACGTAGGAGCAAACTTCGTCACTGGAAACCTCGCCAACGGCGAGATATCGCCGGTCAACTCCGGCGGGGTCAACTGTTGACCCGGGAACACTGTTTCTTTTTCTTTTCTTTTTCCATTTTCAGAAAATGTTTTAAATGCCATTTTCTTTGAAAAATTGTAGTAATTCATATATAGCTCCAAAAATTCTAAATTTTTTTTTGTATATTCTTTATGATGTCATGTACCTAGAAAAAATATGAAATACCAAATTTGAGTATTATTGCATATGTTAAAATTAGCCCATTTAATTGAAAAATGGACCTTCACTGATTTTTAATAAATAAAATAATTGGCTTTTAATTCTGAAATTTGTTTTGCCATCTAATTAGGCTAAGCGCTTTCTGAAATAAAATTTTGGGCTTAATTTGATAACTTTAAATTTTATGCCTTTATTTAATGCTTTTAAATAATTAATTAACCCCTTTATTTAAACTTAATCATTATAGGATTTGATTGACTTTGGGATTGATTGATGACCTTAGGTCATTAACTCTAATGACTTTTGGCACTTTAATTAATTGTTTGCGCTTACCTTAATCATATCATTAGGGCTTAATTAACGTTATTTTATGTGTTTAATTAATTTCTTAAATGGCGTAGTTAACCCTAATAAGTTTTATAAGCGAAGTTTTGTTGGCTTGCAACTTTATCGTGAAGAAAAGTTGTACTCAAGCCCTTAATCTGATCATGCATCCATCGAGCATCATGTTTACTATTTCATCATGTTAAAGCATATTAATTATCGAATAGTTTCCGTTAACGGAGTGTAACGTTGTCACCCAGACCCTAAGGACGAACAAATTCAGGAATCGAGAGTTGATCCAAAGTTTGAGACTGTCTACCCCGAACATCAAGGCAAGCTCCGGATGCATTCAGACCCTATTCTATTTATAAAAAGTTTTACTGCTTTAGCTATGGTATGTTGCATTAAGTAATAGAAGTTGAGTGAAAACCCACCCAATTGCATTACCTGTCTTATTTCCTTATTCCTTGTTACCTGCTTGGGAAGATAAGTAGTAATGCTTAGCCCTGCTTATTTATTTAATTGTTTAAAGGCAAAAGAATGAAAAAAATGAGATTGGTTTTCTTGTTGAAATCTTGATGATAGCAATAAATCGAGTCCGGATGGCGAACTTGCACTAGGAATGGAGTCCCTCTGTAGTGTTCTCGTCTGTTGATGCCCTAGGTCCCGTCCGATGGTGATCTGTTGATATCGAGAATATAGAAATCCACATGCATGAAGTGGTATACGGATGGTTGGAGCCGTGTATATCATGGAGTGACCTAGCGTGGGGCCAGAGATCCCATCTGTGTCATAGTGTGTTTTACTGTAGGGTTTAAATTCCCATGTATCTCGGTACGCTGGGCCGCAGAGCTCACGGGTGCCATGTGGTGATATACGGCTGCGGTTGTTATCCCGGTATATCGGTTCATCTGGGGTGCATCAGAGTTAAAGTCTCCGGTATTCCAGTGACCTAGGTCCCAACTGGGTATGAAAATGGATTCGAATCGCCGTTGCTTCTCGGAGAAGAAGACTCGATCGTTGTTCATCATCGTAATAACAACTTGAACAAAGATTAAGGTTTAATAATGAAGTTGGTTGATAATTGGAGCTAGTCCAAGCAAACTTTTCTTTCGGTTAAGCTTTTCCACAAAATTTTTTATCTCTTACAAGCCTTACCTTGTCCCTCTAGCCTGCATTTCTGGGTCTTCACCCCTCTTTTTCGTCGGGTCAGTCTTGTGGAGTACTTTTGTACTCAGGGTTTATTGAACCCTTGTTGCAGGTGAGCCTCATGGGCAGGAGAGCTTTGCATCCTGCTGCATGACAGTCGTCGAGGAAAGCGACGACGAGTAAGGTGTTTAGCTCGTGGGCAGAGCTTTCCATTTGGTTTTGTAATAAAGTTATATACTGCTACCCCACTACTATTATGGTTTGTACAATCTAAATTTTATGGTTGTAAATATTTGAAACCCAAAGGTTTGTAAACTTATGTTATTGTAAGTCTTCCGCTGTTTTACTCCGATGTATATTATTTATATTAAACTGTTGTAATACTACAATGTCTCTCTACAATAATTGATCCTGCTAGGAGAATCGTGGATGATTCGGGATTTACCCGACAGACTTTTTAAGTCGTATGGAACATAGTCATGGTTATTTGGAGTCTGTTTAGACAATAATCATGCGTGTGGGCCATATGATTTAGGAGGTTCTGCCACAGCTGGGACCTAGATCACTGGGATACCGGAGACTTTAACTTCGATGCATACCAGATCACAGATATACCGGGATAACAACCGCAGCCATATATCACCACATGATACACGTGGGCACTAGGACCCAGTGTACCGATATACGTGGGAACTTAAACTCACAGCATACCACACTATGACATATGTGGGGACTCTGGCCCATTATATATCACTCCATGACATACGTGGGGACTCTGGCATACTGTATATCACTTCATGCATGTGGATTTCTAGTTTCTCGATATCACCAGTTCACCATCGACACGAGACCTAGGGCATCAACAGACGGAAACACTATAGAGGGACTCCATTCCCAATGCAAGTTAGCCGTCCAGACTCCATTTATTAACTATCACCATGTTTTCACAGACAAAGCCATCCTCATCTTTTTCATTCTTTTACTTTTTGATAACCAAACTTATTAAGCGGGGCTAAGCATTACTACATATTTTCCATAGACAGGTAACAAGGAATAAGGAATTAAGACAGGTAATGCAATTAGTGGGGTATTACTCAACTCCTATTACTAATGCAACATTTCATAACTAAAGAGATGAAACTTTCATAAAATCAAGGAAGGGTTTGAATGCTTCCGGGGCTTGCCTTGGTATTTGGGGTAGATAGTCTCGAGTTCTGGATCAACTCCCAACTCCTGAGTCTACACTTCCTTGGAATCTGGTGCGACAACGTTAAACTCTCCGTTAACAGAAACTATACGATAAAATGATATGTTTCTACATGATGGAATAGTAAACATGATGCTCGATGGATGCATGATCGGATTAAGGACTTGAGTACAACTTTCCTTCATGATAAATTTGCAAGCCAACAAAACTTACTTACTAAGTTCATTAGGTTAACTACGTTATTAGTGGAGTTCATTAACCACATGAAATAACATTGATTAAGCCCTAATGACATGAATAAGATAAGCACAAATAATTAATTAAAGTACCAAAAGTCATTAAGGTTAATGACCTAAGGTCATCAAGTAATCCCAAAGTCAAACAACCCTATAATGATTAAACATGGTTAAAGGGGTTAATTATTTAATTAAAAGCATTAAATAAAGGCATAAAATTAAAGTTGTCTAATTGAGCTCAAAATTTTATTTTGAAAATCTCTTGGTCTAATTGGATGGCAAAACATTAGAAATAAAAGTTAATTATTTTATTTATTAAAAATCATTGAAAGTACATTTTTTAATTAAAAGAGGTAATTTTAACTTATACAAAATTACTGAAATTTGGCATCTCATATTTTTTTTCTAGGTAGAGGACATCGTAAAGAGCATACACATAAATTTTCAGAATTTTGGAGCTATACATGAATTACTATGAATTTCTAAGAAAACCGCATTTAAATCATTTTTCTAAAAATAGAAAAAGAAAAATGAAAAATCCCCCCCCCGACGTTGACCCACGGCGGCTTGATTTTGACCGACCGGTTATCGCCGGCGGTGAGGTCTTGGAGCGTGGCAAGGGCACCAACATGACCTACTCAACCTCGTGAACATGATGGGGTAGCTAATGCGGTGGCAAAGGCACGGCAGCGAGCTCACCGCCGGCCATGGCGGCCACGACGGTGCTGCGCATGACATGCTGGCAGCGAGGAGATGACAGAGCGCGATTGGAGGACGGGGTTAGAACCAGGAGCTCACCATGGTGCTGTTTCGCTCGAAGATGAGGCCTGAGGCGGGGTAGAGCAAGGTCGATGGTGTACAGTGGCGGTGACGACGTGCTCCAGCGGCGGCAAGGTGCAATTCCGGCGTGTCGGAGTGATATCTGTGGAAAATGAGTAATCGATCACGTACATGGCATCAAGGCGAAGTGATAGAGTGAGAAAATGCAACCCGGCGTTCACCGTGGAGAGCAGGAGACGACGGCGCGACTACAGCGACGCTCCGGCCGGGCTTGAAGAAGACAACGACGTGGAGGCGCTATGGTTAACTAGAACTTGCACTTCTTGGCTCAAAAGAAGCTCAAGGATGAGGTGGAGCTTTTGGAAAGAACAAGTGGATGAATATGGAAGGACGATGACAAATTTCGTCGGTGGAGCTGGCGGCGGCGGAAAGGAAAAGAGAAATGGCGTTGGCCGGCCTGCTTTTGTAGCCCGGCGTCGACGCACGGACGACCGACACGCAGGCGGCGATCCTTCGAGCGAGAGGCATGAGCTGGCGGTCGCGGCAAGACGGTATGGGCGAGGGAGGCCACGGCGACGCCAACGACAGTGAGGGAGGAAGATGAAGATGACGTCACCATCTACTGTAGCTGCTGAGGTCATTTCAGAAATTTTCAAATTACTCCCAAAAATATATAGGGATTTGAAAATCTCCAAAAATAGAATTTGCATAACTTTTCAAGAGCTACACTTTTCATTTAACTGGCATTCTCAAATTCTATCTAGGTTTTGAAATATGAATTCAAATAAAAAAGGGGAATAAAACCCTAGAAAACAATATTTAAAATTACTTTTGAGCTTTCTATAAAACTTGAAAATATCCAAAACTATGAAATGCTCAATGTTTCAAACCAAACATTTTTCATATACAAAGTTTTCTCAAATTATGCATAATTTTTGAATTATGGTTTTAAAATCAAAAGGGGACAATTGCTAAAAACTGTATTTTCAAATTCATTTGAAATTCCTTCTAAAAACTTGAAAAACTTTAAATACCAACTTTGTAGCTCTTGTCAAGATCTACAAACTATGTTTTTATAGTATCTCAAAATTCCTTATAGATTTTGAATTATAGAAAAGATGATAAAACTAGGTTTTGAAATAAATGGTTTTTGAAACTGAACTCAAATTCGATTTGGTTTCTAAATTAATTGGTTGGTCATTAGTGATTACTGATATCATCCAAGGATATTTTTAGGTCAATGACCCAATAACACCCTTGGTTGACCAAGTTTACTTCTGAAAAACATTTTATAACTTTCTAATTTGAATTTAAATTTAAATTGCAAAACTTGGGAATAAGCTTTGAAATCCAAATTCAACTTCAAATATGGAAATCACTTTTAAGGGTTGAACTTAGATTTATACACTATGCTTGACACTAGTGTAAACACGGTTTACACCTCAAGTACATAGAATATAAACTATGTATTTGAGATGACATTCGAAAATAGGGTTTTATTATTTCATGTGACAAAACATTCCAGAAACACAATCAACCTATGAAATGTAAACTTGTTTTAGTTGATGCACATCAAGATTGACTTAAACATGAATGCTATGCAATGCATATGATGACATGGCATGTTTTAATTAATATAACACCAGAGGTGTTATAGCCCTTCCCTCTTAAAGAAATCTCATCCCGAGATTTAAAGATGCGGGTAAAGTAATGGAAAAGGAAATGTGTCAAGAAAACACACTTCAACTAAATACATAAAGGAAAAGGGGTTTTACAACTCACATTAGACTAGTTACAGCTCATAGAGGGAATTGTAACTTAGAGGGAAGCATAGAATTCTAAGAAGTTCTCCAACAGGTAATCGTTCGATTCCCAAGTAGCTTCTTCTTCTGAATGTTGATCCCATTGTATCTTATACCACTTAATGGTCCTGCTTCTAGTGACACGGTCTTTCTGATCCAATACTCGAATTGGATATTCAGAGTAAGTCAAATCTGGTTCAAGTTCAATTCCTTCAACATCAACAATATTATCGGGTATCCGAAGACACTTTTTGAGTTGTGATACAAGGAACACATTGTGTACTGCCGACAATTGTTCAGGCAATTGCAGACAATAAGATACCTTTTCAACCTGTGCCAAAACTTGAAATGGTCCAATGAAACAAGGTGCTAACTTGCCTTTAACTCCAAACCGAGTAACTCCTTTCATTGGTGACACCTTTAAATATACATAATCTCCCTTATTGAACCACAATGGTTGATGCCTTTTGTCTGCATAACTTTTCTATCGAGACTGTGCCACCTTTAAATTCCATTGTATCTGCTTAACCTTATCTTCTGTTTCTTTTACAAGATCAACTCCAAAGAATCTCCTTTCTCCGGGTTCTGACCAGTTTAATGGAGTTCTACATCTGCGACCATATAATGTTTTAAATGGTGCCATTTTAATGCTTTCTTGATAGCTATTATTGTAAGAAAACTCTGCTAAAGGTAAACACTCATCCCACTTTTTCGGAAAATTCAGAACACAAGCTCTCAACATATCTTCAAGTATTTGATTGACTCTTTCAGTCTGACCTCCCGTTTGTGGATGGTAAGTTGTACTGTGCAAAAGATCTGTTCCTAATGAATCATGTATTTGTTTCCAAAATTTGTTGATGAATTGCGTGCCTCTGTCCGGCACAATGGTCTTTGGTACACCATGAAGACTAATGATACGTGCATAGTATAATTTGGCATATTGTGAGGCTGTATATGTATTCAGGACTGGAAGGAAATGTGCAGACTTTGTGAGTCGATCCACTATGACCCAAATTGAACCAAAACCTCTTGCTGTCCTGGGTAGACCCACTATAAAGTCCATACTAATATCCTCCCACTTTCATGCTGGAATAGGTAATGGTTGAAGTTCTCCTGCTGACTTCAAATGTACAACTTTAACTTTCTGACAGGTATCGCATTGAGCCACATACTTAGCAATTTCAATCTTCATCTTGGTCCACCAAAATTTCTGTTTCAATTCATGATACATCTTATTGCTTCCTGAATGAATAGAAAACTTTGAAAGATGTGCTTCATCAAGGATCCTTTGACGTAACTCAGGAATTTTTGGTATGACCAACCGATTCTTATACCATAAGACATTTGTTTCATCAATTGTGAAACAAGAAACCTTTTTCTTTCTAACTTTCTTCTTGATATGCTTAATTCCCTTATTACTTCTTTGAGCAGCAATAATTTGATCTTTGAGGGTTGACTCAACCGCAATGTTGGACAAACTACCATGTTACACCATTACTATACCCAACTTTTCTATCTCATGACATAGAGAAATGTCTAGGGGTTTTACTATCAAGCAATGCAATGACTTTTTAGGCTAAGTGCATCAGCAACCACATTTGCTTTACCAAGATGGTAATATATTTCCAAGTCATAATCATTGAGTAGTTATAACCACCTTCTTTGCCTCATATTCAATTCATCTTGAGTAAAAATGTATTTCAAACTTTTGTGATCACTATAAATATTATTGCATGAACAACAACTGCTAACTCTAAATCATGTGTTGGATAATGTTCTTCATGTTTCTTCAACTGCCGAGAAGTATAAGCAATAAATCTCTCTTCTTGCATCAATACACATCCAATACCAATGCCAAAAGCATCACAATAAACATCAAACAGCTTTTCAATATTTGGCTGTGCTAAGACTGGAGCAGTAGTCATTAATTTCTTCAATTTTTGAAATACCTCTTCACATGCAGGTGACCAAACAAACTTAACATCATTCTTCAATAGCTCAGTTATGGGCTTTGATATCCTGGAGAAATCAGGTATGAAACGATGGTAATAACCCGTCATTCCTAGAAAGCTACGAATTTGATGCACTGTTTTTGGTGGTTTTCAATCAAGTATATCCTATACTTTGCTAGGGCCTACAGCAACACCCTTGTCTGATAAAACATGTCCAAGAAATTTCATTTCTTTCAGCCAAAACTCACACTTGCTAAACTTGGCATACAGTTGATGTTCTCTTAGACGTTACAGAACAATTCTGAGGTGTTCAGCATGTTCTTCTTCATTTTTGGAGTATATCAGAATATCATCTATGAAGACAACCACAAACTTATCAAGCTCTGGCATGAACACTGAGTTCATCAAGTACATGAAATAAGCTGGTGCATTGGTAAGTCCAAAAGACATAACTAAATACTCATATAAGCTATACCGAGTGGTAAAGGCAGTCTTTGGAATATCTTCTGGGCGAATCTTGATTTGGTGATACCCGGATCGAAGATCAATCTTGGAAAACACCTTTGCCTCTGCCAATTGATCAAAAAGCAGATCAATGCGGGGTAGAGGATACTTATTCTTGATTATTACCTCATTTAAGGGACAATAATCCACACATAATCTCAAACTTTTATCTTTCTTTTTCACAAAGAGGATAGGACATCCCTAAGGTGACGAACTAGGTCGAATAAAACCTTTATCCTGTAACTCTTACAATTGAGTCTTGAGTTCTGCTAACTCAGGTGGTGTCATTTGATAAGCTCTTCTGGATATTAGAGCAGTACCAGGTTTCAAATCAATTCTAAACTCCAACTTTCTATCAAGAGGTAAACCGGGTAACTCATCAGGAAACACAGAACTCACAAACCACGGGTATATCCTCGATCTCTTTTACAGAAGTTGCACACACTTTTTCAACAGTCCTCTTAAGTGTTGGAAGTTGTATAAGAAGTTGAGATTTGCAATTAGGTATGTTCACTCTCACAGTCCTATTCAGGATGTCTAGTGCAGCACCATGCCATTTCATCCAATTCATACCTAGGATCACATCTATATCCTGATCCTTTAATATTATCATATCAGTGGAAAAAATATACCCACCCAAACTTATAGGCACATCATGTACCATTTCTTTAGTACACATACGCCCCCCCGGTGATTGTATAAAGAATTATTCTTTTGTCCCCATTATTGGTATTTCATGTGTCTTAACAAAGGTACCATTGATGAATGTATGGGATGCACCAGAATCAAAAAGCAGAATTGCAGTATGATCAGCAACAAGGAACGTACCCATCATGACGGGTTCTCCTTCTGGAATTTCCTCAATTTGAGTGTAGAACACCTTACCAACCTTCTTCTCACTTTTTCCCTTCTGCACATTCTGGTTACCAACCTTGTTCGGAATCTGATGTTGTTGCGGTGCAATAGCTCTGGGGACATAAGAATTATACTACCTCGGATGCGGGCAGTTCTTTAAATAATGGCCAGGCTTACCACAATTGTAACTTGGAAAGATTGGTGGCTGAAAATTGGGGTTACGAATACCAGAGGCATTTGGCTGTCGTGGATAAGGAAGAGCAGCAGCAGGACGAACAAATATATGTTGTTGGGCTTGGTATTGTGGTGGACGGTAAGAAGGATGAAAATGGTTTTAGGGATGACAGATTATTTTCTGGCGCTTTTGATTTCCACCGGAAAGTCCTGACGTCACAGTTTTCTTCTTCTTAGCTTTCATATGTTGACGGTTCTTTTCTTCATAGGATATGGCAATATTTACCGTCTCATGGAAGGTAGCATTTGGGTTCCCAGTCATCATTCTCTGAATCTTGCTATTCAGACCTCTAAGGAAACACTCCTTCTTCTTATGGTCAGTACTGACTTGGTCAAGGGCATATTAGGACAAGTGATTGAATTTACCAAAGTACTGCATAAGTGATATATCACCTTGTCAAAAAGAAAGAAACTCTTCAAGTTTGATGACCATAATTCCCTCAGGAATAAAATATGCACGAAAAGCTTCATGAAATTCAGCCCAAGTAATACGATGACCCTCAGGCTGAGCAGCAACGAAATTGACCCACCATGCCCCTGTAGTGCCTCTCAACTGCTGGGCTGCAAACATGGGCTTCTGATATTCGGTGCACTCGATTAGCCCAAACATCTGCTCCAGGGTTGGTGGAACTGGTGGAGGATTTGTAATATCACCTCCATCATGGGATGGACCGGCAGCATCACAGGATCGAGTGTGAGTAGGCATCTGTTGATAAACAAACTATACTTTATTCACAAAACTTTATTGGATTTCATAAGCAGGTATTACAAACGTGCAACACACTTATAATACATTATTTTTGTTACAATCGTCTGCACTCCGGCAAGACTTCCCACACCTACTAGATTTCAGAAAGCAGGGAAAAGATATTTTACACGCCTCATTATCCAAATTCCTTACTCATCCTCCTCACTGGTATCCACAGGAATTACATCCTCCTCTTCGGGATCCTCTTCCTCTTCAGGATCTTCTTCTACTATCTCTGGATCTTCTTCTTCCATAATATACTCTTCATCCTTATTCTCTACATTTATTTGATTTTCTTCTTTCTCATCAATGACATCATCATCGATGGACACTATCTCTTCTGGATCTTCTTCTTCCTCATCCTGACCCATTACAAGACCAAGATCATCTTGGGCTGCCTGTCGTTGATATTCAGGATCCAACATATTATTTAGCCTCACACACTCATCAACAGCTTCCTCCGCATACTCCTCCAACTCTTCCACATAATCCTCAAGTTCTTGAATACGCTCATTTGCTGCATCTTCTCGTGCCCAAGCATCATTTCTTTGGTGCTTCATATACCTTCGAGATCGCCTCAACTGAGTAATCTCAGCGGCCTCTTCAACCCGATCGGCTCCGACCCTCTCCAACTCGGCTCTGAGTCTTGCTATTTTCGCATGTGGATCTAAATTAGGATTATTACTGCTTTCACCAATCTCGTATCTAGGCCAGCTGATATCGAGGTACTCCCTTCGGTGCAGTGCTCTTACAGGAAGTTTGCTTAGTAAGGGCCATCCTGAAGAAAGATAGGCCATAAAGGATAAGGACAGATAGGGAGAAATCTAAAGGTTACCATAAATAGGATTGATACTACTTAACCCAAACCACTTTAAAGGAAAAGGTAATTAAAACAGCTTAATTAAATATGATGCATGAATCGAACTTACGAACTAAGCATAAAATATTTTTAAAGCAACACATACATAAAGACAACTTTTATAACATAGGGCACTATATTATGCTATTCCACCACCACACTTTTTAAAATAAGAATAAGGGTCGATAAAAAGAGTCATAGATAAGAAATAAGCAATTTGGACCCAAAATAGTCAAATTAAAATTATTTGACTCAAAACTTTTGAAGTTTTCACAAAAGAATACTACAACAACTCTCTTTTAATAATGATCTGGCTCTGATATCAGCTGTGGCAGATCCTCCTAAATCATATAGCCCACATGCATTATTATTGTCTAAACAGACTCCAAATAACCATGAATGTGTTCCATATGACTTATAAGATCTGTCCGGTAAATCCCAAATCATCCACGATTCTCCGAGCAGGATCAATCATTACAAAGAGACATTGCAGTATTACAACAGTTTTATACAAATAAGATATTATCAGAGTAAAATAGCGGAAGCATTACAATAACATAAGTTTACAAACTATTTAGTTTAAACTTACAAACCATATGTTTTAAATTATTACAACCATAAGAGCAGTGAAGTAGCAATATAACTTATTATAAAACCTTGAAGACATGTTCTGCCCAAGAGCCAAACATCCTACTCGTCGTCACTCTCCGCAACGACTGTCATGCAGCAGGATGCAAAGCACTCCTTCCTATGAGGCTCACCTGCAACAAGGATTCAACAAACCCTGAATACAAAAGTACTCAACAAGACTGACCCGACGAAAAAGAGGGGTGAAGACTTAGGAAATGCAGACTAGAGGGACAAGGTAAGGCTTGCAGAGTTAAGGATTTTTGCAGAAAAGATTTGACAAAAAGTAAAGTTTTCTTGCTCTAGCATGATATTACCAACCAACTTCATTCTTAACCTTAAACATCATTCAAGTTATTACTACGACGATGAACAACGATCGAGTCTTCTTCTCCGAGAAGCAATGGCGATTCGAATCCATTTTCATACCCAGCTGGGACATAGATCGCTGGGATACCGGAGACTTTAACTCTGATGCATACCAGATCATAGATATGCTAGGATAACAACCGCAGCCATATATCACCACATTGTACACGTGGGCACTAGGACCCAGTGTACCGATATACGTGGGAACTTAAACCCATAGCATACCACACTATGATATATGTGGGGACTTGTTGACACTGTTTTTTGACACGTGTCAATATGGGCCGAAAACTGTGCCGATCGGCAAAGGAGTGGTCCTTCTCCGGCATTGCTTCTGAATTGCCGATGGATGATTGCCGATAAAGGACATGTTAATCTCGTACATTACTGATGAAGCCAGAGGGCTGTTGCCGATGAGGCCAGAGGGCTGTTGCCGATGGAGAGAGAGGCATGGTTGCCGATGGAAAGCAGAGCTGAAGGACGTGGAAAGCAGGTCTGAGTCATTATCGATGGGTTGCCGATGGAATCTATAGCAATGAGGAGCGTGCCGATAGAGGTTTCATCGTAGAGCAATGGATAAGGAAACTGGCAATATTTATGCCATTATTTTAATAGTCTATTTTTGAGTCCGACCTTGGTACGAGTCGTTATTTTTTATTCCTTAGAGATAAGACTTGTTTAGGTAATACTTTGTCGTGTCGGTTTAGGACTCATAGTACCAGGGTATAAATATGTATCGAGAGACAATGTAAAGGGAAATCAAATCAAATACAACAAACCTATTACTTTTATCTACTTTTCAAGCAATCTACTTTTTGACGACTTCATCACCAGTACTTTTTCCTTTTCAATGAGTTCTTTCAAGAATCGGCGGGCTACATCAACTTGATCTCCGGCGACCTTGCAGGTTCCGCTTTTACCGAGCAAGATTCAGGCTTTGACGTCCGGGCGTATCGCTGTCGTCTCGTCTGATCTGTTCAACAGTTATCGAGTATCATCTGAGCTTTGACGTCCGGGCGTATCGCTGTCGTCTCGTTTGGGTTTTATTCAAATATATCATCCTTGTCGATTAACAGGTCAAATCGACTGGCACGCCTTGATATCGAACTAGGGTATTAGCCCGGTGTGTTTGCAGATCTAACGCCTTTTTGCATCAACACATCTTTTGGCACGCCCGGTGGGACCAAATCAACAGATTTATCATGAAGAATCCTACTGATATCACTCCAGAAAACATCATCGAGATATCTGAATCAGATCTCAAGGAGGATCAGAGGCAAGCCATGGAAAAAGCTATGGAGGATTACAGGTAGCTCTGCTTGAAGTCTTTCAGCATGAATAGGGGAGGAGAAGTTATCCAGAAGCAAGATCTGTCGCTGCCTCGGCAGGTAACCTTTGACTCCAACCCTGGTAAATTACAGGAGATGGTTAATTCTGCATTAAATCAAGCTTTGATCAACCACTCCACTGTGCTGTCCAATACTGTCTACAATGCTATTGTACAAACATTAAGGGACGGACAAGCACCAGGGTATGTCGGGCTGGCATATCATCAGCCAGGATCGGCATCTACCAGTACTCCATCGGCAACTCCAGCCGTTGAGAGTATGGAAGCGCCTACTCTTTCAGCTATATCAGGACCATCCATCACTGGCGCCACGCCGATAGGATCAGATCTAACGTCTCAGGAGAAGCCTAGTACTCAGTTGAGCACAGATCTATTGGCATCGGCAATGTCAGGTCCTTCAGGTCAACATAGTCAAACTGCTGCCAATTGGTGGGGATATGGTATGCCTCCAGGTCCATCTACTGCCAACTCTGGACTGCCTCAAGTGCATGATGTAGCAGGGAAGGGTCCAATGACATCGGTTACTCCAATTCGGCCGGTGGCTCAAGCGCCGCATTATTCTACTGTACCTCCTACTATACAGCCATTGTCAATGGGATTCTACGCACCTCCGCAACAGATATTTTATGCGAATCCATTGACTAATCCTCCACCAGTTCAACAAAGAGCTTCCACTGCAGAGCAGCCCGTAGTACCATTCATATCTCAGTCTGGGTTATCTGCAATTTAGGGTAATTATGCTGGCTATCATCCGTCTATATAAGAGCATCAATTGTCTACAAGTTGTCAGCCATCGACAAGCCAGGTGCCGATGAGTTACAGTTTCAATTGGTCAGGGCAAGCGCCAACTCAGCAACCTGCTATTCAATTAAGCCACCAAGCAATAGGGACTCAATGGTATAGTCCACAGACAACTTTCCAGGAGCAAGCATCGGCAAAACAGACGTTGAACTTTACTCCACAGGTTGGTGGAGTGAATATGCCGATATATCCAAGCCAAGTGCCACAGGGGTATGTAGAAGCATATCAGCCAACACCTCCGGTAGAGATCCAGCTAGTGCATCGGCAAGATCAGGATGCACTCTTGACCGATAGGATTGCAGAAGTGATGAAAGAGCAATTTGGGATTCAGCCCAAGGTCAATACTTACTCTTATCGGACTCCATACCCTTCATCTTATGACTCGATTCCTTTCCCGAATCGATACAAGGTGCCAGATTTCACTAAGTTTTCTGGGCAAGATGATACGTCAACAATGGAGCACATCAACCGATTCATCATCCAGTGCGGGGAAGCAGCTAACAGGGATGAATTGAGGGTTCGATTATTTTCCTCATCATTGTCTGGATCAGCTTTTGCGTGGTTTATTTCGTTACCACCTAATTCTGTTATTACATGGGCCGATCTAGAGAAGCAATTTCACAAGTACTTCTTTGCTGGGGTACATGAAAAGAAGCTGACTGATTTGACAAAATTGAGACAACGCAGTGATGAGTCAGTAGAAAGTTTCGTGCACAGGCTAAGAGATGTAAAGAATAAATGCTACAACTTAGTACTTGATGATCGGCAGTTAGCCGATTTAGCTCTTCAAGGGTTACTGCCACACATCAGAGAAAAATATGGGTCACAAGAGTTTGAAAGTTTGAGTCATATTGTGCAAAGGATTTCTGATCAGGACACTAGGGTTTTTGAACCCAGGAAGAATTGGAATAAAAAGGTGTCCTTTGTAGAAGAAGCAGAAGATTCAAACTCTGATGACGAACCAATTATCGGTTTGGCTGAGTGGGTAAAGAATAAGAAGCCGATATCATGTCCTTTCAGTCAGAAAGAGCCAGAAAAGTTTCTATTTGATATCACCAAAGCCGATAGGATATTTGATCTTTTGCTCCAAGAGGGTCAAATTAAGCTGTCTCCTCATCATGTGATTCCACCGGCAGAAGAATTGAAAAAGATTAGGTACTGCAAATGGCACAATGCTACCTCGCACAGTACCAATGATTGCAAGGTGTTTAGGCAACAGTTGCAGTCGGCTATCGAATCCGGGAAAATCAAATTTGATAATTCAAAAGCTCAGAAGCCGATAAAAATTGATCAACATCCGTTCCCTGCAAATATGGTGGAGGCTAAAGGCAAAGCCAAAGTGTTAACATCGGAGGCTGCTAGAAGAAATGCATCGGTAGACCCTAAGAATCAAATAACTGTTGAGGACGTAAAGGGAAAGGAACCTGCCGATGGCGCTAAAGGGAAAAGAATTGTTAATGAAGGTAGTAGCTCCAGAAGACCTCTGAGGCCTGCTCCATATGGTGTTCGGTATTGGCAACAATGTGAGGATCGGTATCGGCAACAATGTGAGGGTCGGTATCGGCAGTGGGCAATTTAATGCCTTCTTCCTAGCAATGAATGA
>CM041630.1:68757621-68801430 GCA_023333625.1 Bothriochloa decipiens
TTTGTCGTGTCGGTTTAGGACTCATAGTACCAGGGTATAAATATGTACCGAGAGACAATGTAAAGGGAAATCAAATCAAATACAACAAACCTATTACTTTTATCTACTTTTCAAGCAATCTACTTTTCGACGACTTCGTCACCAGTACTTTTTCCTTTTCAACGAGTTCTTTCAAGAATCGGCGGGCTGCATCAACTTGATCTCCGGCGACCTTGCAGGTTCCGCTTTTACCGAGCAAGATTCAGGCTTTGACGTCCGGGTGTATCGCTGTCGTCTCGTCTGATCTGTTCAACAGTTATCGAGTATCATCTGAGCTTTGACGTCCGGGCGTATCGCTGTCGTCTCGTTCGGGTTTTATTCAAATCTATCATCCTTGTCGATTAACAGGTCAAATCGACTGGCACGCCTTGATATCGAACTAGGGTATTAGCCCGGTGTGTTTGCAGATCTAACGCCTTTTTGCATCAACAGGACTCTGGCCCACTATATATCACTCCATGACATACGTGGGGACTCTGGCCCACTGTATATCACTTCATGCATGTGGATTTCTAGTTTCTCGATATCACCAATTCACCATCGACACGGGACCTAGGGCATCAACAGACGAAAACACTACAGAGGGACTCCATTCCCAATGCAAGTTAGCCGTCCGGACTCGATTTATTAACTATCACCATGTTTTCACAGATAAAGCCATCCTCATCTTTTTTGTTCTTTTACTTTTTGATAACCAAACTTATTAAGCGGGGCTAAGCATTACTATGCATTTTCCATAGACAGGTAACAAGGAATAAGGAATTAAGACAGGTAAAGCAATTAGTGGGGTATTACTCAACTCCTATTACTAATGCAATATTTCATAACTGAAGAGATGAATCTTTCATAAAATCAAGGAAGGGTTTGAATGCATCCAGGGCTTGCCTTGGTATTCGGGGTAGACAGTCTCGAGTTCTGGATCAACTCCCAACTCTTGAGTCTACTCTTCCTTGGAATCTGGTACGACAACGTTAAACTCTCCGTTAACGGAAACTATACGATAAAATGATATGTTTCAACATGATGGAATAGTAAACATGATGCTCGATGGATGCATGATCGGATTAAGGACTTGAGTACAACTTTCCTTCACGATAAAGTTGCGAGCCAACAAAACTTACTTAGTAAGTTCATAAGGTTAACTACGTTATTAATGGAGTTCATTAACCACATGAAATAACGTTGATTAAGCCCTACTGACATGAATAAGATAAGCGCAAATAATTAATTAAAGTACCAAAGGTCATTAAGGTTAATGACCTCAGGTCATCAAGCAATCCCAAAGTCAAACAACCCTATAATGATTAAACATGGTTAAAGGGGTTAATTATTTAATTAAAAGCATTAAATAAAGGCATAAAATTAAAGTTGTCTAATTGAGCTCAAAATTTTATTTTGAAAATCTCTTGGTCTAATTAGATGGCAAAAAAATTAGAAATAAAAGTCAATTATTTTATTTATTAAAAATCATTGAAAGTGCATTTTTCAATTAAAAGGGCTAATTTTAACTTATGCATAAAGTACTCAAATTTGGCATCTCATATTTTTCTAGGTAGAGAACATCATAAAGAGCATACACATAAATTTTCAGAATTTTTGGAGCTATACATGAATTACTATGAATTTCTAAGCAAACCGCATTTAAATCATTTTTCTGAAAATAGAAAAAGAAAAAGGAAAAATCATCCCCCCCCCGCCCGACTTTGACCGGCGGCGGCTTGATTTTGACCGACCGGTTATCGCCGGTGATGTCTCAACTTATGAAATCCAAATTCAACTTCATATATGGAAATCACTTTTAAGGGTTGAACTTAGATTTATACACTATGCTTGACACTAGTGTAAACACGGTTTACACCTCAAGTACATAGAATATAAACTAAGTATATGAGATGACATTCGAAAGTAGGGTTTTATTATTTCATGTGACAAAACATTCCAGAAACACAATCAACCTATGAAATGTAAACTTGTTTTAGTTGATGCACATCAAGATTGACTTAAACATGAATGCTTTAAAATACATATGATGACATGGCATATTTTAGTTAATATAACACCAGAGGTGTTACAGCAAACAAATATGCAGCAGTGGCAGTAGAATACTTCACAAGATCGATAGAAGCCAAACCACTTGCAACAATCACCTCCGAAACAGTCAAAAAATTCTTCTAGCAAAACATAATTTGCAGATTCGGGGTTCCAAGGACGCTCACAGTCGACAACGAAAAACAATGCGATTCAGACAAGTTCAAAGAATTTTGCAAGAGCATCGGCATGCAAATAGCCTTCGCATCAGTCTATCATCCAGAAAGTAACGGAGCAGTGGAAAGGTCAAACAAAATCTTATTCACAGCGATCTCCAAGACATTGCTAGATCACAAAAAGGGAAAATAGGTAGAAGAGCTACCAAAGGTGGTATGGTCTCACAACACAAACGTATCAAGAGCCACCGGGTTCACCCCATTCAAGCTACTGTATGGAGAAGAAGCAATAATGCCAGAGGAGATTAAATACCAGAGCCTCCACGTAATAAAATAGAACCTCGCAAAAGATGAAGAATACACCAAAGAGATGACCGAAGCATACAGGCTAGAGGCAATCGACAACATCGAGAAATACCAAGACCAAACCAAAAAATGGAGGGATGGAAAAGTGGTCACCAAAAACATTAAAGATGGCGACTGGGTAATGAGGCGGAGGTCAAACGCTCAAAACATAGGGAAACTACAGCCAAAATGGGAAGGACCATCCATAGCTAAGCAAGGCGGATGGAAAGGGTTATTCTATCTATAAGATCCAGAACGAAGAACATCAACTCACTCCTGAAACATTGATAGCCTTAGGAAATACTACACATAGAATGTAAGTACTCCATAGTATTATAAGCGAAAGTCCGTAGATTTAAATTCTTGTAGTTTACTTTTTCTGCAAAAACGGCTTGCACTCTTTTCCTCACAAAAGGGGCTCCAAATCGGAGGTGAGGTTTTTAATGAGGCAAGACAGCATGTAATTAACCTCTGAATGTATAAAGAGGACCCCGAAAAACAATACCTAGAACAGTCAAAAGCAGCCAGCACCACGGCTGCAATATTCGACAACTATTCATGATTTACAAGGTCACTTCATGCCACCATTAAGAAAAATGAGAAGGCATGAAGCAACCTCCGTGAAACGCCAAAAGCCTTCAAAAAAGCCCTGGCATATTAGGCATCGAGGCAGGCAATCACAACCACAAGTTGCGAAGCGAATGAAATGAGAAGGCATGAAGCAACCTCCGTGAAACGCCAAAAGTCCTCGAAAAAGCCCTAGCATATCAGGCATCGAGGCAGGCAATCACCACCACAAGTTGTGAAATGAACCGGGGAAAGAACTGTGAACCAACTCAGGCACCGGTACCGTAAAAAGTGAGCAACATCACACTCACCAGTACTGACCTCCAAAACACAATATTAAAACAAGCGGAGGTAATACAAAGATAGGTATGAGTTCACGAAGTCAAGCAACCTCCGCATCATACACCTTCAAAAATGAAAGCAATATAATCACAAAAAATTAAGTTCAGGAACCGATAAGGTCATTTATCATTCCAAAGCGGAGGCAATACGTAAAGCAAGATCATTTACTATTCAACTTTATGCTTACAACAGATAAGACTCATTACGCCTTGCTCATAACAGGAACAATGTGCAAAGCCATGTATTTAACTACTAGACCAGAACGCACAACCTTCGGGTCAAGATATCTAGCACTCCACCCAATTAACCTGCTACCACAAGACATGGAAGTGGCCCGGAGGTTACCAACACTTCAGCCTACAAAAGAGCAAAGAGTGCAGCCTTCGGAAGTACATCTGAAGGTAAGCAAACTAAGGCTCCCTAAAAAGCAGGCGCTGGCAGAGACAAGCCCTGATCAGTCACGGAATACCCCCTATCGCCTCCCGGCTGCATACCACCCTATGCCTCTAGAAACCCAGCCAGTTGAATCAAGTCCAACAGACGCTCGGTATGAAGAGAAGGAGGTGAACCTCCAACGCCAGCTTGTACATGACGAACTCCACAATCATCTGTCAGCACACCACTTTGCACCTTCCATCGATAAGCAACCACCGCATCCAAAATCCTTACATCAACCACACTAAATAAGATCACAGCCGGCCACCATCTCCGAGGGTACAAAGGCAATATAGGTAGAGTATCATTGACAAATAGAAGCATCACCATCTTTAACCGTTGGCAACAGGTTCACTGATGTGGCCATTCCATTACGAGTCCTTACACAGTACCAACGCAAGACAGCTCCTAGGGAGCACCATTAGTATAATGTACACAACAAAGCAGCCTAAATGACCAAGGGGAAATAGATATTTTTATAAGAACCTCCCAAGCATCATTAAACCAGCTGCAGCTACCAATCATTAAAGGAAACAAGCACTTGTGTCATTTTGCCTCAACAAGCAATGGACAAAATCAAAAAAATAAATAGCAAAGATACGCAAAGTACACAAGGGGTACTATAAAAGAGGTAGAGCTCAAGGTCTGCACGCCTAAGAATTAGGAAAGGGCCGGCCACAAGCAACTCTCCGTAGCCAAAATCCGATTAAGGGAGATGGAGGCAGATGTACACATACAGATGAACAAAAATAATAAGATACCACACAAGAATTCGTAAGGGGGTTGGCAAAAGAAACATCCTGGAGACAACGAGGGTTTCTGGGATAATGCAAAAGAAGTTAGCCGATAGCGCAAGCCAATCAAGATCATCGCCTGAACAGAGACAAGGGGGGATACCGCGTAAGAACTCGTAACGTCCCCCCACCTCCGCTAAGATCAACCGTAGCTCGCCTCCACAGATCAAGCGTCAGGACACGCGGAGGCATAGCCGAAGACCACAAAGTCGAGCATAGCAACAAAAAGGTAATACACAGAAAAATTGACACCAGTACTGGTCGAAGAGACATTATGTTAACAATAAAGTAAAATTATTAACACATAAATGTGCTTCAAAGTAGTTACAACCTCCGAGGAGGAAAGCAGGAATCACTTCAGAGGCCACAACTACAATCTGACATGAAGGCCTCCGACTAATTCAAAAAGACCTCCGCAGAATAGCGGAGGTCAAAATAAACAAGGCCATGACAGTTCCATCGCAACACTCAACCTCCACGCAAGCAAAAATAATTTCAAAGGTCCAGTTGGACCATGCCATGCAAGAGAATGAGTAAAGCTAGAGCGCTTATCATCTAAGTCGCTGAGAACAAAATCAAACATGTCGTCCACCGTGCGCCTAGGAAATGCCGACTTCCAATAATCCCACAGCTCGCCACTAACATAAACATCATCGCGCATAAAGGTAATAGGCTCGACCTCCTGCACAGGCCCCAAACTACAGACCTATGCAGGACGATTCGGCCATTGATAATTTACAAAACCAAGAGTAACTTAAATTGTTCCTTACACGTGCGCGCCAGCACTAGGTGAGCAAAATATAAAATATACACAACCATAAATCAAGATGAATTTTTACACCTCCTCTTCAGCAGTCAAGTTCTGTAGCCCCGTCCAAGCCCCCGGAGATGCAACCACTTGCCCTATCATGGCATCAGTCCTAGCACTTGCAGGAAGAACTTGAGTAGCGGAGGCACCAGCGTCGGCAGATCCCTGGGTGTGTGCAGATGTGCCGCCAGAAGAAGTCGGGCCATGACCGCTGCGCTTGCCATACTTCAGTTGTTGAAAAAGGCAGAAAATAAGAGAAGAAAATCGCCAACACAACAAAATAAGACAGGAAAAGATAAACATACATATCGTTTCACGAGTAATATTAGCCATGGCAACGGTCTCCAACCGGCCAAACTTGGACCAGAACTTCTCCATGAAGCTACGCAAGGTGGTCTTAACAAACCGATCCGTTCTGCCAAGTTTAGCAGGATCTTCTAGCTCAGGACAATCAAAATTCCCAATTTGAACAATGTCCTTGGATACAAAAAGCTTGCATAGATAGGTGGCGAAGGTCTTTGCACTAAAATCAGAGACTCCGGTCATAAACTCATTAAGCTTGTTGAGGTTCGCCTTGATCCAGGAAAAGATCCCGGAGGTAGAAGCCTTAGGATTAACCGGAGTCGCCACACCACCAAAAGCACGGACAGCGGAGACGTAGGATTCAGCCACTTCCAGCCCAATCGACCTAGTGGCAGTCAACTCCTTCTCAAGTTCTTTAACTTTAGTCTTAAGAGCCGCCGTCAATTGACGTTCAGCATCCACCTCCTGGCGCAAAAGATTCAAAATCTTAGCAGCTTTATCCACCCGCTGATTGGCGGTGGCCTCCGCTTCTTTGGTAGCAGTAAGAGACTTCTTTAAGTCATCAGATTGAACCCCAAGAGCTGATAGCTGCTTCTCCAAACCAGAGGCCTTCTGAGCCATCCATTCCTTCTCATGGGTCTGAGACTCAATCTCCGCCTTCAAAATCTTGATAGCATCATCCTTTTTGACCAGTTCAGCACCACTACTGGTCTCAACGGCCATGGACAAGGCGGCGCTCTGGAGATAGCGATAAAGCAATGCCAAAATCAAATACACGAGAAAGACAAGGTATATATATAGTTAAGAATGGAGAAAATGAAACCGAACTCACAATAACATGATGATTAATGTTGGCGTTCATCAAGGTTTGAAGCAGCAGCCTAGCTAGACACTGGTACAGGTCTCCACCCATAGCATCAGTGAGCTGGTCAATACCTTGAGCCCAACCAAGGAGGGAACTTATGCCCTCATCGGGACAGCTGCTGGACGGGAAAGACTCAGAGCCTACAACGTCCACTGGAGGTTACGGAGCCATAGGCACCGTCTCAGTAACTGACCCTCCGGGAAATGGTGCATTAGGCGTCGGAGGCAGCGAAAGGGCAGTCTGAGTGGCCTCAGCAGTAAGGCTATCTGGAAGCAGACACAAAAAACACTCAAGTCACACAAGGAAATAAGAAAATATAAAATCTCAAAAAATAGCATACACATGCTCACCGAGCAAGGAAACTTCCCCATCAGAGGCATAACCACAAGAAACCTTCAAAGTTAGAAAATCCACATAGGTCATACTCTGAGTGAGAACGTTAACTTGACTCAAGGTGTAGGCATCCTCGCGGACCTTAGTATCCTCTGCTCTAAGTTGGGCAGTCTCCGCTGGCTTCTCGGCACGATGAGCCGTAACACCAGCCTCCTCCAATTCATCCTCATCAGAACTGGCGTTGAGATACGCACTAGCAAATGGCTTCACAGAAAGCTCGGGGGGCACCGTTTCAACATGCTAAGGCAGAGGATCAGCAGGCGGCAAGATAGGCCAAACCAAAGGCGAACCAGAGTTGTCAATTGCTAAAGCATGGGACACCTCCGGGGAAGCAACAGGCAACGGAGACCGCCGAGACGGGCCTTCGAAACTAGGCAATGCCAAAGTGTCAGCTTCTGTCAGAGTCTCAGTCTCCACCTTTGGATTAGCAATGATGTTCCCTTCTTCATCATAAAGATTTTCAAAAACGTCCTCCATCTCCATAGATTCAGCGGAGGCCTCTTTCTGTTTCTTCGAGCCTCCACGCGTCAAAGCGCCAGCTTTTCTTTTTTCCCCTCGACGGCCTTCATACCAGCACCGACAGCAGTCCATTCTTTCTTCTCACTCTTCCTTTTCAACTTCTCAGGGAGCTCGTGCTCAGTGTAGCGAATGACGAGCTCCTCAAGTATTTCGACATGGTACCAGCTTTAGACCTCTGGGCGAGATATTCCTTTTCAGAAACTTCACCAAGTATTTCGACAGCCTTCTGCTCTGTGGCATGGACAAAGTCTTCATTGCTCTGACCCTCAGACAACTGCAGCCCAAAGTGCGAACACGGGATCCCGCCAGCCACACCAAAAACAGGAAGATCCAGTTTCTGCATGACAAATTTCTTCCTGTCTTTACCGCCAAGCGAAGGCCAGAAATCAGAAGCAATCATCTCTTCCACAAGGTCCCTACCACCTGAGTAACGGCAAGCTGTCCTAAAGGCCTTCGTACATGACCTCCGTTTGTCAGATTCGACAGACCCAGGCCTGACACTAGTTAACGAATTCATCTGTGTCATCATAGAGGCATAAGGAAAATGGGTGACCTGCCTCCCATCCTCCTCAGGTCGAGTAATGCTGTCGGTCTTCACGTAAAACCAAAAATCCAACCAGTCAGCAGGCTCATACTTCTCCCTCTGACACCAAGAAATCGTAACCTTCTCCTTACCCTTAACCAAGTTTCTCTTGGCCATAAAACTACAAGAAGCAAACTGAGCCAACTTACCATCAACATACCGTGGTTGCTTCTATAGCTCATCGTACTCAGCAAAGGTGTTCACACTCAACTCTCCCCCATAAGACTCAAAGCCCACAGAAACTTGCTCATATTCAGGAAAGCATGAGGAGTCATATGGTGAAGCTGCACATCAAACCACTCAAGAACATACCAGAGGAAGTTGCAGCTCGGGATGCGGAGGCCGCAGGTGAAGAAATCCCTAAACACAACGGCTTCATCCTTCTCAGGTTTTGAAACAGTCTCCCCATGAGAAGGTCGTCTACGACCGACAGGAAGAAAGCCCCTTCCCTCGAGCTCTGCAATCATATCCTGAGTCATCTGGCTCCGACCAAAAGAATAGGTAACCTCCACATCAGTCACATCAACCTTCGGAGCCATCATGTCGCTTGGAGAAGCATCGACGTTCGATAAGGACTCTTCAAGATCCTTAGCCTCCGCGGCAGCCAGCATGCACTGCTCAAAAAGATCTAGGAAGCCTTCGACTCCAACACCCTACAAACGAGAATAAGGGCCAAAGAACGGATGACGACACGCACAGCAGGGGCGTTTAGGTGCCAAGGCAAAACTAGAGCGGAGGCAGCAAGTAGCAGAACAAACTACGCGGAGGCAAGAGAAGGGGAGTACAGGTCGTTTTCACCGCCCACCCCCTTATATAAGCAGCGAAGTGGCGCTTCGGCTTCTTAGCCCAACGGTCACGACGATCCATGAATCCAATGGCAGCAGACGAACCGAATCAAAATCAACGCCTAAGATTAAAAACTGGGCAATGGTAAAAACGCAAAGCCTCCGGTCCAACATTCAACGGGCCAGGGGTCGGAGGTAAGCACAGCCTCCGCGGCCAGGAGCGTATTGATCGCTAGACCCACCTCCGCTGGACCTAACCCTCAAGGGGGGAATGTTGGGGATGCGCCCCACGACCGGAGAGGATTATTACCTCTTCTTGGAGTCTAACTAATGAATCCAGTATTCCTTTCATATATGTGTCCGCAGGGTTCAAAGGAGAGGCCCCCGGAGGTGGGACCTCCGCCGAGGAGGCACCTCGGGGGACCGTGGAGTCGGTCGGCGATGGAGGTTCGACGGCGTCGTCTCCCATGCTCGCGGAGGTTGATCGACCAAGCCCCCGACTCCCACGGAGGCCCTGCGCAGAGGTGGTGATATCCCAAGACAGCGACGTCGAGGTGGTGTGATGGGCCGAGCTGAGGCTCATCGTCAAGAAGCGGACATGATGGGCCCCTCAAGGGCGGTGATGGGCCTCGACCCATATGTCGTAGCGACAAAGTGACAGACTAGCTTGCCCTTGAGAGGCCCACATGTAATAGATTCAGTGTCTAGGGTGTCGATACTCCCATTAGGGGCACGCTTGTACTTTTAATCTTGAGCTACGTAGTCACTATAAAAGGCGATGTCTCCTGTATAATGACAGGGGGTTGTCCTTTGGTAGCAGCAGTGCCACCTACCCTTAGGCCCACCTTGTAAATCCGCCATTTTATATCAAGAGGAGATTTGTTTTGGTCCTATCATCCCTCCTCATCCTAAATCTGCTGGGAACGTGTCCCAACAGATGTGATCATAGTCCCTCTTCCTGTTAAGCGTCCTGTTGCCTTCATGTTCCAGGTTCCTTCGACCCTGCAACAATGCAATGCCAGCCAGACGAGACAAGACGCATGCATGCCTTAGCCCGGCCCTATGACGATGCACCCCAGTTGACGCCTAAATTGGAAAACAAGTTTGACTAGCCAAGTCCTGGTTTGCATGTCGTCCGATTCACCTTATTTTTAGCAGTGGATTGAGGTAGAATCATTTGGTTCTACCGGAGACAACTTCTTTGCCGAATGTCCCGGTCATTACAGAGTGCTTTCTATTGGGTCATGTCCGGGTCATTAGTCATTACTGAGTGTTTGACACAATACATTTGACAAAGCAACGACACTCGGCAAATTGCCACTTTGCCGAGTGTTGGAGATCATGAACCAGTAAATTGCCACTTTGCCAAGTCTTTGTTTGGATGGAATGCAAAAAAAGAAAGACTGTTTTTGTCACTTTGCCAAGTGTTGCACTCGACAAAATGGTTTCTTTGCCGAGTGCTAAGGCCAAGGCACTCGACAAAGTGACCATTTCTGGACAATTGGAAACCATGTGTTTGCTGAATGTCATGGCTGTGACACGCAACAAAGGTTTTACATTTCCTGAGTGCCTCGCCAAAGCCCTGTCTTTGCCTAGTGTCGTAACCTCGGCACTCGGCAAAGCTGCCTTCAACATGTCACTCGTCGTCATGACGACTTTTCTTGCCAAGTGTTGGGGCGACACTCGGCAAATGCTTCATCGAGTGCTCAAAAAAATACTCGGCAAAAACGATGCCAATGATTCTTTTATTGAGTGGCCTTTGCCGAGTGTACGACTGGGGCTTAATAGCCTAAATCATGTAGTGCCGAACCGGCTGGAGCCAATCTTGTTCGTAGAAACTCAGCTCCGAGCTTTCTAAGAGCCTGCTGGGCTAGCTGAGTTTGGTGAACTGATTCCTGAGCAAGCCTTACGTGCTGCAATCCAATTAGGCTATAAGTAGCATCCCTTGCACGTGTAGACAGTATTAGCATTCACCTTTAGCTTTACTAGTACCCTGTACACGTAAATAAATTGAATTCTCCTAAAAAAATGCTAACACTATGTACAAATTCGTACTACGCACAATTGACTATACATGTACTATATCACAATGTTAGGTTTCCTTCCTTTGTTCTTTGCCGCTTTCTGTCTGCTGGCCGGTGTTCTCTTTATATTAACTTTTTTTTTTTTACTTGTACAGATGCGTGCATATGCACACGGGCGAAAGCCAAATAAAGCCTCAAGTATTCATGTAGCCAGTACTCCAAACGGAATTTTAAAATAATTGCTTCCAGAATTCGTCAAATTATTTAAATCTGATGCTGAATTATTGAGTTGGGCAGTTCCGCGACATCACGCGTGCGCACTTCAATATTTTGGCCTTGTCTCCTGGTGGCCTATTATTTACTAGCTTCGTCACGACACACACGAGATGGATGCTTCTTTTCTCAGTCGTTAGTGCCTTCCGTCGTTTTCTAACACCAACGAATTATTAACCTAACGCGGGTTAATAATTAACATACATAGAGGACAAATGAATCTGAAATTTTGTTAACAGATAGGATTAGCACCTAGGTAGCTAAAACAACCATCTACAAGTAAGTAGCTAAAAGGCATTAGCTAGCTAGGCACCAATTGTTCTGAATTGGCATCATTGTGCTTGTTCAACCCCGGGTTCATCATTCAGGAGCTAGCTAGTGTGTGCAAGTGACACCCTGAGCTAGAACATTATTGGTTTACTAGCTACAACACCAAGCCAAAGTGTACTACGTGTTACGTGTGTGCGTGCTCTCCTTCATTTCATCTCGGCCATATATCTAAGTCCCCTTTTTGACAGTAACCATATAATTATGATATCTATAAGGTTGGTGGTGGCAAGTCCACTACTGCCATGCTTATGTGGCACTCCTCTTTATTATAAGTAAACAGATTTTACTCTCAAAAGGTAAAGAAACTTGGTACTCCCTAGCAATTAAATTCGTCCGTTCTTTTATCTTTATATCTAGGGTGCATGGTATATGCTTTGCAAAGTCGCAACATGTGTTGTTACGGCGTTGAAATATATTAGATACGTATAATTTGTTTTAGGTGATAGGGACTCGGGGACAAAGATGGGCTCACACAAGGCCCAGTTGTTTGGAACAACAATAGTTAACCTCTCGTGCTACTTTCTTGTTTAGTGTCATTTAAGAGAAGCAATGATTGAGACAATATATATTGTTACTAGTAGCATCTTTTATACTGAGCTGAGTGGTCATATGTAAATTTCTGCTTATGGAATACATGGTCTAAATAGATTACATTTTTGTGTGGCAGACGCTCACACACGCGCACCTTCACGCGTGCACACACACAACCACACCTATTTAGAGTTGAGTATCTACAGAAGATGGTCCAAAAGATCTTGAGATTGATAGAAGAAGTCTGTGTAGGCTCACATACATCTTGCTTGGACCATGCTATTTTAGAAACAACTGCACGATAAATTTGAGCCATTTTGTGCCTAGAATCTTCGTACTGGAGTACACAACACGACCTGCATCTTGATCGTGTTTGGGATAGCACAACACACAAATGACCGCATCTATTGATGTTTGCCTTCTATACACAACCTAGAGTAACAATAGTAATTCAAGGAAACATGAAATCTGTCTTTGGTATATGGAATGTGTAACTATTTGTTAGAATAGCCACGAAGCTCACAGATGATCCCAACATGCCTTGTGTGCCTAGGACTGAGCCTGAAGTGGCATGGCCCAAATCCCGCTTTTGCATGTTCTCGTCTGCAGCAACCAAAAAGTTGTTAGTGGCTAGTGGCTTTATGGGTTTTTAAAGTCTTATTTGGCGAGGGTGTTTGCATGTGTTCGTTTTGCTGTGTTCGTAGTGTGATCTTCAAACTCTGACATATATGCAATGGACGTTCGAAGCAAAAAGACAACCGATTTGGTTCTTTGATGTACTCTTATCATTTAGAAATCGTTTTGTGTCTTTTTATCAATCATTTGTACTGTCTTTGTTTTTGTTGAGACATACCAGATGCGACACTCTTTTTGTGTGTTTTTAAAAAAAATTGTGCCATAATACAATTATCAAGCTGTCACAAATATAACTGAAATCGTTCAAAGGAGAAACAATGGATTTGGCCAAGCCTAATTAACTTGCTGATTAACAACAATTGTGGCGGGCTTTTGCGTGACAAAAGGACGAATCTGATGTGTAAATGTAAATGTTCCATTTAGGCGCAAGGACAACCAAAGTTGCTACGTACGAGTAGCTGTCTGTCCCATGGGATTTTTTTCTACTCTATATATTAATATGAGCTGCCACTTCGTCCGATTGGAAATATAAGTCTATTTGTTGTTAACAACCAATATCTATGTTGAATATATATCATTTTAATAAATGAGCATGTTAAATACATTATAAGATTATTATATAATAAATCAAGTGGTGCCAAAAGTACACAAAACTTTAAATATTTGATGTGAAAATTAAATTCGTTTGACTTCAGAGAAATCTAGATGGCACTATATATTTTTTTTCAATTGGAGAAAATACCGCCGTTCATTTTTAAAAGGTGTACATTGGCTGTCCTCTCAACATGATATTGGGCCGTGTGATATATTTTTATTATAATTATTTTTTTCTTTAGAAAATTTCTACTATGATTTTTTCTATAATTTTGATTTTTTAGATTTAGAAAAGGATATTTCCTTACCAATGTTGTGCTACATAACTCACCTATATATTAATAATGGACTCATTAGTGTTCAAAGAACATCTTATAAAGACAAATAACTACATATGAAGAATTTGTATCATCCTTTATTGTCAAGAATTTGTTCTTAAAACTACTAAGAGAGTGAAAGGACATCGCATTAAGTGAGCAAGTTTGCATACTGTCAGAATCGGAACCGAAACAAATTAGGAAGGGGTGCCACTGTCTTATCTTGCAGGTTTATGGCCGGATCTAGAGTTTCTTATACGGTGTATACTATGTTAAAAAGTTTGATTTTTGTTGACACATACCAGATGCGACACTCTTTTGTGTGTTTTTAAAAAAATTGTGCCATAATACAATTATCAAGCTGCACAAATATAACTGAAAGCTTTCCATTGTATCTCCTTTGAACGATTTGGCCGGCCTTTTCTAAAAGGGTTAATTGTGCAACTGTCCCTGTTTTGTAGCCTAATTCGTCGTTTGCCCCTATTTTTTTTTTTAACTTTGCTCGTTTGTCCCTGTTTTTTCAAAACGAAGTCACCGGTTGCCCCTGTCCAGTTAAGTCCACTTAACTTCGGGCTAAAAAGACCAAAATGCCCCTCTCTATCTCACGGACGCGGGAGGCCCACGTGTCAGCTTCTTCTTCCTCTTTCCTTCCCCTTCTGAGCAACAACCACCGCCCTCCATGAGAGCTGGCGAGCAGCGACAACCATGCGGCCGAGCTGGAGAGCCTTGCCTGGCCGCGAGCAGCGCCCGGCCATGCCCGCCGCAACACGCCCAAGCCCGCCGCTGCCGCGCTCGCGCGCCGCTCGCGCCTGGCCGTGCCCGCTCGCCGCGGAATGCCGCGCCCACGCCTGGTCTCGCCGCCCGGGCACGCTTGCGCCCTCCCGCGCGCCGTCCGCGCCTGGGCCGCCGCAACACGCCCACACGCCGCCCGTGCCCGCCGCGTCGCCCGAGCCCGCGCACGCCCGCTGGACCGCTGCCGCTCGGACGCGTGAGGAATGGTGGGAAGAAGAAAGGGATAAGGGGTACTCTAGTCTTTTGCCCCTCTTTTCTTTTTATTTTTAATTTTTTTGTCCAAAACTTATCCTAATCTGACGGTCGCTGAAAGGAGGGGCAAACGGAGCTTTCGTTTTGTAAAAAGAGGGGTAAATGAGCAAAATTAAAAAATAAGGGCAAAAGAGGAATTAGGCTCCAAAACAGAGGCAGTTGCACAATTGGCCCTTTCTAAAAAAACAATGGATTTGGCCAAGCCTAATTAACTTGCTGATTAACAACAATTGTGGAGGGCTTTTACGTAACCAAAGGACGAATCTGATGTGTAAATGTTCCATTTAGGCGCAAGGACAACCAAAGTTGCTACGTAGTTGTCTGTCCCATGGGATTTTTTTCTACTCTATATATTAGTATGAGCTGCCACTTCGTCCGATTGGAAATATAAGTCTAGTTGTTGTAAGTTTCTTTTAACTTTAACACCCAATATGTATGTTCAATATATATCATTTTAATAAATGAACACGTTAAATATATTATAAGATTATTATTATATAATAAATCAAGTGGCGCCAAAAGTACACAAAACTTTAAATATTTGATGTAGAAATTAAATTCGTTTGACTTCAGAGAAATCTAGATGGCAATATATTTTTTCAATTGGAGAAAATACCACCGTTCATTTTAAAAGGTGTACATCGGCTGCCCTCTCAACATGATATTGGACCGTGTGATATATTTTTATTATAATTATTTTTTCTATAGAAAACTTCCACTATGATTTTTATATAATAATTTTGATTTTTTTTAGATCTAGAAAAGGATATTTCCTTACCATTGTTGTGCTACATAACTCACCTATATATTAATAAATAATGGACTCATTAGTGTTCAAAGAACATCTTATAAAGAGGAATAATTACATATGCAGAATTTGTATAATCCTTTTTTATTGTCCAGAATGTGTTCTTAAAACTACTAAGAGAGTGAGAGGACATCGCATTAAGTGAGCAAGTTTGCATATTGGCAGAATCGAAACCGAAACAAATTAGGAAGGGGTGCCACTTGCAGGTCCAGATTAAAAAATCTCGACCCACGGAGGGAACGAAAACCCCTTGTGTTTAAAAAGAAACCTTCTCACGTATGTAGGTCGACAAAACCCCCGAACCTTTGCACATGTCAAGATCGAAAGGGTAGACGATAAATATAATGCAGAGAGCTGCACGCCATCATTTTTCGATGTATCGTAGGTCATGGTAAAATGATGATTACTACGCACCTTATCCCCATATATAATCCGTGGAGTAAATTGTACTACTACTACTAGGAGTTTGTTGAGTACTACTCCTACTACCGAAGTAGTAGCAGCTAAAAGGTGAGGCGTTAAGCAGGGCTGCATGATTGGTTCGGCTGCTGAGCCTGAGGAGGAGCAACTAGCAAGGGTAGTGTCAGTGTGCAAGCTGCGGCTGCCGGCTGCCGGAGAAATAGATAGGTGCTCGGCATGGACAAACAAGGCGAGCTCCCTTGCTTTCCGGCTGGCCGCTGTCGGTCTGCTGCCTGCTTTCCACTCAATCGGCACTCGCACTCAGCGCCGAAATCCGTCTGCCGGACCTGTTTGATGGATGGATGGATGGCTGCCACTGGGTGCCGGCTGCTACTTTAGACTGGCTGGTGGGCTGGCCATCCGTGTACCCGGTGACACGTAGGAGGAGTAACGTACTGGCGGCTAAGCACTTCAGGAATGGACTCTGCAATCATAGTATTCCAAGTCGGGCTGGGGAGGACACGTCTGTCCGTCGTCCGGCGTTTGAGTTTGGAGTTGGAGGCCACAATCATATATGCGCACGAAATGCAATGATGAAAAGCAAAGCAATTTGCGAGCATACGAGTATCTATCTGTCTGTCTTGTGAGGCGGGCACGTGTAGACGCGGACCTCGGTGCTCGGTGGGTGCCTGCCGACTGCCGAGCGAGCGGTAACAACGATCGTGTTGGTCGCGACACGGGCCCGGCAGCATACTGCACGAACCCATTTTTGCAGTACATCGGCACATGCATCATGTTCATGGAGGGCAAACGGAGAGACCAGAGATGGCCATGCAGTGCTTGTGCATCCGTGACGAATGGATGAATGAAAGAGCCGGTGAAGACATTTGGCGGGGCGGCGGTGGATGCATCGCACCCGCATGTAAAAAGCAGTGAGCCTGGAGAACGGCTGGTGGAATCTATCCACCGAACGATTGCCCAATCATGGAATCGGAGCCGGCGGCCGCACGACGTGGAGACCGGAGAGGACACCACTGGCCCGGGAGGGGTCGCGGGGATCGACCTGGAAAAGCAACCATTTCCGGCTTGGTTGGCAGGACCTTACTTCAGTCTGGCTCCACTTGCCACGTACTCTTTTCTGTGCCAAAATATACGTAGTCTCTAATTTTCATGTCATAAATTTACCTTGATTTATATAAAATACATGTAATATTTATATTTCTAAATAAATTTATTCAACGAGCAGATTCAAAGATTTTTCTATAAATATTAATATTTTTTAATATATAATTACCAGTAGTGTTTCTTGAGAAACGCAAACGACAGACATCTTGAAATGGAGGGCGTAGCACTAACTCCATATACCCACCTTACCTTAGGACTATGAAGCTTCTTTTCCCATAGAGGAAGAACCTCCAAATAGATCTCAAAACTAAAATTTAAGTTTCAATAAAAAACAAGGTTCATTAGAAATTCGACTAAAAATCCCTAAAAAACACAAGAGGTCATCAAATAAAATCATCCGGTATAATATCTGACATCTACTTGGACATTCAAGTTGTTTGTCACCCACTTGACTCCTCTTCTTTTGAGTTACACGGCTCCTCCTCTGCTATCGGGACACATATTCCGCGGCCGCATGGCTCCTCACCAACCGCTCTTTTCTATTCCCCAGCGTTCCCACATAAGAGTAAGGAAAAGGGCCGGGAACCCAACAAGAGAACAAGTCAATCTCGTATGTTATTGTCTATTGGATAAATTTAAGAGCCCTGATTTGATAATTTATATCAGAGTAGATGAAAAAAAAATAATCTTACTACTAGAGGTGCAAGAATGAACGATATTATTAAACTATCGGACATTAGTTTTTACCGTCGGAAAGTGCAATTACCGAGCGTATACCCTCGGAACCTCCCGTCGGGCATTTACAGTTTCCCTAACTACCTGTTAGCAATTATACATCCCAGTTGACATACGTTGTGTTTCTAGCGGCGTCTCACAGTAGAAAAGAGCTTGCGACTAAGAAACATGATTTATAGTTTGTTGGAATTGCTCCACGAAGCTTAAATAAACTTGCATTAAAGCTGTTGAAGCAGTTTTGCTAGATTGATCGCTTCCTCGGAGACTCTAGAAGCCAGAGCCAGATCCGGCAACCTAATCCATTAGGAATACTCGCTCTAGCTCGGTTTGCTTGAGCTGGGAGATAAGACTCATTCCATTCCTCGCGTGTCTCTGCCTGGGCGCGAGTCCACCTAAAGTCCACATTCCACAATCCACACACGTACACGTAGTATCCGCCCGGATGGATAAACAAAGATAGAATCTTTACTCCGGGGTCCGGGCTACGTACCAGTTTGCAAAAAAAAAAAATGTTGATGCAGGGGATCTCTGTGTGTGTGTGTTTAATTTTCAGTGGAACATGGAATTAAAGACACATAGCAGCATCGTTCAGGTGGTTGTGATGTTGAGCCACATCCAGCAACACAATGGCGAATTGGTGGCATATAAGTGCTTTTGCGTATCGGTGACGTGAGGTCGGAGCATAGAATTTCTTGGCTTTCACAGGCGGGCGCGACTATATCATACGAGGAGCACTGTGGAGCGCTGGACACATGCATGCGTGACACTGTGGCGCGGGCAGGGGAGCCACGTTCTCATGCCGCCGCCGCCGCCGGCCAGTGTCCGGGCAGCGTGTCGCCCGTGTCGTGCGCGCGGCGGTCCGTCCTCCCGCGCGTCGCGATGTGGGGCTTCCGGTGCACGCCCGGAAGCTAGCTAGCGGCGACGGTTAGATAGGGTCGGGAGGGGAAATGAAAGATGCCTGGCAGGCCCGCCTGAAACCTCTCTCTCTCTCTGGAAGCCGAACCGTGGGGCACCATGTGTTCCCCGGCCGCGCTTCCTCTGCTTCTGCCACCACCTGCACATGTGCTTCGGATGCTCCGTCCTCTTCTTTTTCCTTACTCCCTTCGTCCCATTAAAAATGTCATCTAAAAAATATGGCTTTATTTAGTTCGCCAAATTAGCATTGGAATTTTTATAATGAAATTTCTATACATTTTGTTTGTATTTGATAAAAATTATCCAAACTTTGACTAATTAGACTTAAAATATTCGTCTCGTAAAGTACAATAAAACTATGTAATTAGTTTTTGATTTTATCTATATTTAGTACTTCATGCATGTACCAGTATTTTAATACGACGGGGAATAAAAATTCTGTATAGTAAATTTGATGGCCAAATTTAATGAACTAAACAAGGTCTGTGTTTATAAGAGGAGAACGAATTTCCAACGAGCATGGGACACGGGCAGTATCTTCTTCTACTCCTGCACTGCGCGAGCGTCAAATGCGTACTATGTCTGGACAAACACAATATATACAGTACACATAACAAGCAAGGAATACTGTCACTGTAACAAGCAAGGAATACTGTCACTGTCAAGACTAAATACCATGGCTGATGGTTTCGATGACTGATAAATCAGTTAATATTGTTTTGCTGTAAGAAAAAAATATTATAACATGGTTGATAAATTGGATTATAAGAAGTTAATAAATTTAAGTGAACCGGGCTGCACCTATCTCTGATTCTTTGTTCCTCTTTTTGCACCAGCCTTAACCACGCTTACACAAAGGCATTCTGCATCTTCCGGTAATAGTATAAACTGGTTCGAGCCTTGCCAACACTGTGTACCGTATCAGCGGTGTTGTTAATTCTTGACTCGTGTGAACACATAATAAAATAGCACACCACTCTGTTTTGGTCCGTGACCTGATCGACAAGCTGCAAACCTAATCCTTCAAGCGCATCAATTATTTCAGGTCAACTTAAACAGGCATGCATTCCCGCAACAAGAAATACTGTTTGGAGTGGCCGGATAACACTGAAAACCATAACTGCAATCAGCTAGCGCTTTCATTTAATTAGAAACGACTTTTTTTTTAATTGAATTAGAAACAAATTTAGCACATGGGCAATACTATAGAGCTCCTCCGTTCTAAATTATAAAATGGCATATTGGCCTCATTAGATCATTGCTTTTATTTGTTATTTATTTAGACATGCGCAATATCTAAGTGCATATAGTAGAAGCAATAAATCTATACTCCCTCTAGATTTGTAAACAAAGTATTTTAAATCTATACTCCATCTAGATTTGTAAACAAAGTATTTTGGACAAGGATCGATCAAACATTGGAAATATAAATCACGAATAACTTTTAAATTGTTGAGTTTGAGAATGTGACAACCATATGGATATATTTTTCTTGAAATATACTTTTATGAAAATATACATATATCATTTTTTATTAAATATTTTTATAAAAATATAAAGTTTAAGTTATGCTTTGGAAACCGTATCATTACCCAAAACGACTTCTTTTATCAATCTAGAGGGAGTACATAAAATCTTCACATTGCTTTCTAGGGAATGATACTCCAACATAACTTGCATCGAGAGCTCATGGTTTCATCCTCCCACATGTTTTAGCCGACCCTTTGTGGCTTCCATACTCGCAACCGCATCCATGCCTACCTTATTTATAAGAAATTTAGAATAGGAAAAAGTCTACGTGACCTTCTCAACTATTGAGGGTGGACTATTTCACCACGTAAAGCATAAAATCGGATTGTCTATCCTCTGAACTTTCTAAAACCGGTCAAATAACCCTCCCACCCCTAAGCAGTTTTAGATGGTGGTTTTGCTACAACGATAGTAATTTTGTATTTTTTGTTATTATTTTTGTGGAATCTTTAAAACTCATAAAAAATCATAAAATGAAAAGTCTAATTTTGTTAGACTCTAAATGATTAGATCTATACAGTGAACATATAATATGGTATACTTTAGTACAAAATTTTTCTATAACATTAGATCTATGCTATTTTTTAATTAATTAGAATAATTCATAGTTGTAGCTTTTATGGTCCAATTGCGGTGAAATGTTTATAATGGGCTAAATATCATATGCTTGAACTATAGTAAAAATTTCATATTCATTAGATCCTGCATAACTTACGCATAGATAAAGCAAAGATTTAACTAAGCTATACATGATTCAGTGAGTATGAATTTTTATTGTGTCGTTACCAAGGAAATGGGTACCCCAAAGCCTCGGGTTTACCGAATTAAATCCCGCAAAAACGGCAACTCGACCCCTCCTGTAGCCTCCCGCGCGGACGTACAAAGTCCCGCAGGCTGAAACACTTCGGGCCGACGCACGGACGACGGCGGCCCAAAGCCAAAGCCTGCTCGAGAGGCTACCGAACGGACTAGTACTGTACACTAAAAAACTGCCGAACGGACTAGTACTGTACACTCGAGGTTACAATTCGGGCCACACCTCGAGGACGGACTTCGCCCGCCGAAAGAGCCTACCCTCGAGGACGTAACATCACCCGCCGAACGAGCCTACCCTCGAGGACGGAACTTCGTTCGTGCGAATGGGCAACCCTCGACAGAATCACTGGCGTCACCATCTGACCCTCGACAAGACGCTGACGTCACCGGCTGATGATCGCTCGAGACGGGAGGATCCCGCGTTAAGTGTCGAGGCCCCCGACGGGACGGGCGTCTCGATACTTCGAGGATCGAGCCCCCCTCGATCGACCAACTCCCTTTGCGTCCGATAGCGCATTTAATACAAAACTACCTAACCTCGTCGAATCGTATGGCTATAGTGTCCGCACAGTGGTCCGTACGACGGTCGAATCCCGTTTTACTGCCCATACTGAGGACGTGTATCGGTCTGCACGGCACTGTTACGCCATGCCCAGCGCTGTTAGATAGCTCGAGGCCCCCTTCGACACGCTACACGACAAACGACCGACGTCGGATTCCCTCGATTCGATCTTACCCGCTCAACCACTACGCTCGAGGCTACCCCTCGACCGGGCCTCGAGTACGCATCGACGCCCTCCGGTCAACCTTCATCAACTTCGAAAGCTGCGCCAACAACTCCCGATACGACCCCAACAGAAACTCGCACGTCCTCTACAGGGGATCACGTCTTTCGCCGGTCAGCAACCATGACTCCGAAGGACGGCTGTCAACTCCGAGCCACGCCGCTACAGAACGAGCCATGCTCAGCGCACGTCCCTGCAGAGGCCTCAAGTTGACCACCACGACCCGCGACGTCATCACCGCGTCATCGAACCAGGATATTTGTACCCCTGTGCCTCCCCTTGGCCTATAAAAGGGGACGCCAGGAGACCCAGTAGAAACAGAGAAGAGAACAGACAAGAGACAACGAACTCAGAGGAGACAACGATCTCACGACAACCAAACATACGCCTAGGCAGACTCCTAGACTCCGAATAACTCCTTCGCTCTGTACTCGACCCCCCCTCGAATCCTCTCCTTCGCTTGTATCCGCCCCTGTACAAGCACTTAGGTGCAAGATAATACAAATCTTCTCCCCCCGCTGGACGTAGGGCCCTTCTTTGCCCGAACCAGGATAAATCGCTGTGTTCTTCTTGCATCACCCATCCGGACGGGTTACACACGCACACGATTACTCGTTGGCTTAGGACGCCCCCGAGTTCCGAACGCCGACATATTGAAATTACGCTGGCTAGAATTCGGAGTCAAGACAAAGTCTAAACTGAACTAAGAAAAAGTGAACGGTTGACCAATTCAACACTTCTCCTATATGTCAAATTATATGCTAACTACTCCATCCATTTCAAATGATAAGATTTTGGTAGTTTTCTGGATATATAGTTTTTTTCTATGAACTTAGATATATACTATGTCTAGATAAAAAATAAAAATGGTGTATCTATAAAGTCAAATTGTTTCTATAATTTAGAACGGAGGGGGTAGGATTCAAACTCAAAACAAAGCCGAAACTAATTGAGTGAACAAGTCGATTTTATTTCAACACTCAAATTACCTTTCGAGAACGTGACAAATTCAGACACTGTATTAAGAGCAAGTTAGGACAAGCAATCGTGCCATGGCAAGTACTCCCTTTGTCCGGTAATATAGTGTATTTTGCTTTATTCTAAGTCAAACTGCTCCAAGTTTGACCTAATTTATAGAAAAAAACAATAATATTTATAATGTCAAATGAACATAATTAGGTTTATTACGAGATATATTTTCATAATTTACTTATTTGATGTGTTAGATGATAATATTTTGTGCTAGGTTTGGTCAAACTTAAACTAAGTTAACTTAGGATAAACCAAAATACACTATATTACAAGACGGAGGGAGTACAACAGGAGGCATATGATCACTTTTCATGTTCTTCTTTCTTTCACTAAAACAAGGAAAAACTAGCTCAGCATGCAAAATATGCGCACATGCTACAAACCTTAGCATGTCCAGAAAATAAACATTGCGCTAAAAAAGGGAACACATTCCATTGCACCCAAATGCAAGGCGGCCCCTTGGATCTCCCTATAAATTCGCAGGCAGCAATCACATTAGTGTGTGGAAGCAGCACGCAACACTGTCTCCTCTCTTCTTCCAATTCCAGCTCGATCCATCTCCTTTGAATAGCATATATATAGTGCAGCAGCTCACTTCAGGCAGACGAAACATCATCACATCGCGTCAGATCAGAGCATCACCTGATCCCATTAATTCCAGCCTGCAGACTGCCCATCGATCCATCCGGCCATCGCCATGGAGGGCGGCCTGAGCCCGGAGCGGCACGCGGCGGCGGAGCCGGTGCGGTCGCGGTGGACGCCCAAGCCGGAGCAGATACTCATCCTCGAGTCCATCTTCAACAGCGGCATGGTGAACCCGCCCAAGGACGAGACCGTCCGCATCCGCAAGCTGCTCGAGCGCTTCGGCGCCGTCGGCGACGCCAACGTCTTCTACTGGTTCCAGAACCGCCGCTCCCGATCCCGCCGGCGCCAGCGCCAGCTGCAGGCGCAGGCGGCCGCCGCAGGCTCCTCGTCCTCGTCCGGATCGCCCCCCACGACCGGCCTCGCGCCGGGACACGCGGCTGCTTCGTCGACGATGGGGATGTTCGCGCACGGCGGCGGCGCCTACGGCTCGTCGTCCGCGTCCGCGTCGTGGCCGCCCTCGCCGCCGCAGTCATCGTGCGCGGGGTCGGGGATGATGGGCGACCTGGACTACGGCGGCGGCGACGACCTGTTCGCCATCTCGCGGCAGATGGGCTATGCCAACGGCGGTGGCTCCGGCTCCGCGTCCTCGGCGGCCGTCTCCCACCACGAGCAGCAGCAGCAGCAGCAGCTGTACTACTCGTCGTGCCAGCCAGGTGAGCGCGCCAAAAGCCACGCCATGCATGCATGCTTCGTGCTCTGATCCATGGTCCATGGATCGTTGGGTGCTTGGTTTTCATCGAGTTTAATTCCATGGTCATATGGGCTCTTCGTCTTCACTTTCGTTCAAGCCCAGGGAAATTAAATCCTTTCACTGCAAGCCCTTTTGGATCATATCCATAATACTGGCTTGCAAGGCACAAGATCATCATATTCAAAACCAGCTAAGCGATCTGATCCATAATTTATTTGCCATACACGCATGCAGAGAGTTCTTACTTGGCTTCTTTCCGATCGAGTCTAGCTCGATGACTACTTCTCTTTGGTTAGCTGAGCCATGCCAATGACAACAATTAGATCCATATAATGGGCAGATCAATCATAGCATACACAGGAACTTAACTGGAAGATGGACAGTTCTTGATGACGGACGTTCATGTAGAGCCCATCATCGCCATGTCCTATCTGCTAATTCAATTCAGACAAGACTGATTGCTGTACTGTACTACTAATATATATGAAGTAGTATTATACAATGCAAGCCAGTACCTTAACAAATGCAGCATGCTTGCATGCGATATGCTGGAGCTGCTACGCATGCAAACAAATAACATGTTTCCCTCATGCTAGCTGTGCTCAATACTTATTGAGAGACCCAACAATTCCAATATTCTAGCTAGTTCATCAGTACATGCATGATCAGACGGTAATAATACAATTCGCCAAACAACTTATATATATATATATAGTAGTGTCAAAATTAAGCACTACGACCAATGTAGCAAATGTCAATCTGTACCTATATTTGAAGTTGTTGATCCATGTATATGCATGGATTGGAAGCGTGCAACGAAGAAACTGACATATAATCAACTTTGGTCCTACAGCGAGCATGACGGTGTTCATCAATGGCGTGGCGACGGAGGTGCCGCGGGGTCCAATCGACCTGCGGTCCATGTTCGGGCAGGACGTGATGCTGGTGCACTCCACCGGCGGCCTCCTCCCCGTCAACGAGTACGGTGTCCTCACGCAGAGCCTGCAGATGGGAGAGAGCTACTTCCTGGTCAGTGTATATTCTCAGTAGGCTAGCTGTTACTTTGTACCATGCATTATTTGACCTCGCATTATATACCAAACGATTTAGCTAGCTAGAATGCTATGAGTGGATGATGAAGAACCGACACTACAAAGATGACATTTGCTATGCCTGCATTTCAGCTTACAACATAATATAACATGCTGCATGTATTGACACGACAGTTTTTGTTGTTTTGTTCCCTAATGTTGGACAGGTCACGAGGGGCTAACGAGCGAGCTAGCACATTGCATTGCCGATCGACGTCGACCCAGAGATTATCTGTAGTATAGAATTACCTTGGAATTGGATGTTATTCGGATCGGAGTCGGAGAAACATGCATACAAATGCTGCAAGCAGTGTGTCGTCAGTGAACCGTGGACGTACTACGCCGAAAGATGCTTCCTAGCTGGAACTACATATGTGTGTGCTCGTGGAGGCTCTGCAGCTAGCTTTGCCGTCCAGCCGGTCGTCGTCCCTGATAGACAATAGAGGCAACGCAAGGAATTATTATTGGAGCATATATATATATATATATATCATCAAGCAACATGATATATACAGTTAAAAGAGTGTACCCAATAGTACTACGCATCCACATCGATCTATGTGTACTTAGATCAATCGATCATATAATTAGTCGTCGTCACACCATTGCAACTGGTTAATGGCCATTATCGAGGTCATTCTTCATTGTCTCTACTGCCCAATTCTGTTCAATTCTGAATCGAAATCGGCCTTCTTTAGTTACCTTCCGATTTCAGTATTTAGCACTATGTAAAAAGAAAATTTTTTTATCGTATCAAAATATCATAAAATACTAAATATAGATGAAATTAAAAACTAATTATACAGTTTTATTATACTTTATGAGACGAACGTTTTTAACCTAATTAATTAAAATTTAGATAATTTTTCATAAATAAAAATAAAATGCTACAGTAATTCCAACCAGACAAGGCCGCAAATGCAATGCAATGCTGCTCTGCCACTCTGACGACTCTGGTGTGGTCACACATCAGGTAACCGTAACCATCCAATGCCGTCGTCAGGGTGGGTCATCAGGGACGACGACGTGCAGAGCATGCGTGTCGAGCGCACTCGGCCGCAAGTGGCGAGCTCACCGCCCCCGCCGACCAAAAGGAGGCCACCGCGTGTCCCGCGTTTCCTAGGCCCTGCTTGGAATGAATCTCTGCCGACCCGCCGCCAGCTTCACCAATCAGCTAGCGCACAACCAGACAACAGAGTGGCAGCAGCTACCCTCTTGATACTTTAATCTTTCCACAATAGACCGATGACAGTCAAACGAAAACGTGCCTTCTTCTGGGCAGAGTAGAACAACAGTAGTAGTAGTACAAGGGTCCGTTTGTTTCAGCTCCAGCTCGCTCTGATTTTACTGATTATTCACTATTTCTCTCTCACTATTCATCACCTGATTCAACTGATTCATCTGATTCTGAAGCTGAAACAAACGCACCCCAAGTAATACAATGTTAAAAAAAGTTTCAGCTCCAGCTGAATCTGTCTATGGAATGAACGAAACTAGCTGGGACAGAGTTCTTTAATGACCAAGTAGTTTTAGGTGCAGTATAATGCCTTTGACGACAGCCACTGTCTTTGACACAAATACCACTCTTTGCTGTCTCTTGTTAAAGACGACAAGGACTGGCCTTCAGAGCATGAGACTGCAGAGCAGAACACAAGTAGTTTTAGCTGCTCTCAAGGCCTAACTAATAATAATCCATTTCGTTCAAGCTCTGCTGGATCAGTGGCCGAACTAGCGGCTTACTATCTTGTGTTGTTGTGTCATCGTGTGTGACCCAAAATCTTAAAGCTTTGGGTGCCGCATGACCCAGCACGCATACAAGAAGGGTCGGAGTTCAGAGCACGCAGCTCAATTCGGTGCACCCAGTCACCTGTCACATCTGCAAAGAGGGTAACAAAGCTAGCTTTACGACTTGTGAGGCTTCAGTAGAGGGATGCTGATGGTATAAAGGCAGGCAGCACAACGACAATGGAGCAAAAGGCACAGCGGCATCCCAACTAATCGCAGCGCAGAGTAGAGTAGAGTCTCCTTAAAGAGGCAACCGAAGGAAGCACTCTTCATAGTTCTAGAAACCCATGGCTTTATACTTGCTATTCACACGATACATTGGCCGGCAGCGTAACGTGCCGGCTTCTGCTAAAAAAAGAAGAAGAAGCCCGGGGTTGCATGTTCTTAATCCTACTCAGTACTTCTGTACTTCAGTGCTCGTCACTCCTATGGATGAGAAATGGAAACTAACAGCCTTCAGTAAACATAGGCCCAATAACAAAAACAAGAGGGAAAAAAAACGAGCAGTATATGATTTTGCACATCAAGTACAGAACTGTAAATCATTACTTCAGACTGAATCCTCCCGTCAGGAGGGGTTCTTTGTTTCTGAACAACGTGCAGTAAACAGGGGATGTCATAGCTGAATGATTAGCGTAATATAATGACTCAAGGGAAGCTATTAACAATTTTTCTTGTACAACCAAGCACACGCTGGAAACCCGAACATGAACCCAATATGTTGTTGCATGCTCTACAAGGAAACAACAGAAAATTTTAGGATGTACTCCACCAATGGTACAGTAAGGATGCCTGCTGCCTTGGACAGCAGCAGCACCTACGTTGCCAATCATTGTACAGAATATAGAACTTTTTTTTTCTTAATATAGCGTCGTCTTTGAATAATATCACACATTTCAGTAATACTCTATCATGTTGTCTCCTGAAAAGACCGCGAGCGCGAGAGAGCTGCAGGATTTGCTTGCAGGGCTCGAGCGGCGCCGGATACCTGCTCCTGCCTTTCAGGTTTCGACCGGAATGGTCTGAACATGCCTCGATCACCAGGCTCAATCCCAAGGGTGGTCCAGATTGAGCTCTTTGCAGCTTCGACAGGGTCATCGATCCGAAGTGTTTTGGGGATCCATAAGCATCTTTCTGCCTTCTCATCTCCCTGAGGTTTGGAGTCCCTGGAATGCTTTCCTAGGACAGGAGAGCCGCTGTCGGAACATGTGCTGCTGCATGTTGGAGGTGATGCTGGCACGGTAGAGCCAGGTCCGAGCCATGGTGCATTCCACGTTCCGTTAGGCCAAGGAGTAATGAATGGCCAAACCGAAGGCTGCATTACCGGAACTGGAATTGGACCGCAGAATCCCGGAGGCAGTACAGGCACAATTGGTGGCACATTCCATTGAACATTACTGCTTGTGGTGCCACTTTCCGAAGAATTTGCTGCTTCGGCTGGGGCTGGGCACACCGCTGCTGCCATGGTGGGAATGCCATTCCATGCTGGACTCCATGGGTACACAAAAGGCGGACCAGGGAAGAATGGTATAGGATGCACAGAAGTGACTCCACTGCTTTGCCCAATAAGTCCATTTTGATGTGCACTCGCTGTGCCTTTTTGTGATTCATTCCCTGGACCATCTGACGATGTAGTAGAAGGTGGGCACACCAGGTTTTCTCCATTTCTGGGCTGTGCTGCTGAGGCAGGGTTGGAACTCTTAATCTGCTCTCCTCCAATCTTCAGCACAGAGGCCATGGAGTTGCAGAGAGGGGAATCAGGCCTGAAGCTAACTGCCGCTTGATTTCCTTTTATGGACAACGGAAAGAGGGAAGTTTCTACCCCAGGCGTAGCTATACTGCTGCCTGGAATCAATATGCTGCGGCAAGTCGCACTGGAGCTCTTGCTCTTGCGCCTTCCTGCACCGACAGGGATGTTTCTCATGCTTCCACCTGCAGTCCAGTACCTCTGACAACTCTTGCAAAAATGCCTTGGTTGCTTAATGTTGTAGTTGTTGTAGTAGCAGAACTTTGTATCCATGCTATTGCAACGAGGACATGGCAGGATTTTGTCTGGCTTCTTCAGGACCTTCTCTCCACCAGGTACATCACCCTCGGTCTTGGCTATCTCCAAATTGGACTCTGATCCAGATATCTCATCATTGCTGGGTGTCTGATTCTCACACTCACTGGAATTGTTAAGGCTAGAGCTATTCGTCTGATCAATGTCTAATTCCTGATGTGAGCATGGATTTTCCCCGGTGACCCTCATGTCCTCTCTTTCTTGACATACATCCTGACAGATACATTAGGACTAAGTAAAATAAATGTATTGAGATAGTAGCAAATATGATCTGTAAATGCTCTAAAATATGTTACCTAAGAAAAAATAGGTCAAATAACAGAAGTTTAGAAATCCAACAAGGATTAGGAGTCAAGCAAGTACTCAATGCTTATATAGTTATATGATTATATATATTTGCTCTATGTTTGATTAGAAGACACATAATTGTATATAATCTTTGCTATAGTCAGTGGTTATCTTTCATTCCTTCCTTGCACAAGCTAAAATTCAAGGCAGCTAAGCAAGCCTTAACATCTTATTTTGTATAAGAGGAACACCTTAATAGGCTGTTCTCAGAGAAGCAAGCTTGCTGGTGAAAGCAGAATACTTCAGTGGTGTATCGTGTTCCATCAAGATCTGGGCGGTGATGATGTTACTGTACTTATTGCAGTTAACTAATCTCTCCGGTATGGTATCATTGACAAAACTTCTGCTTGGTTACAGTGCACTTTTGACGTTTAGTACTTTGACTGTGTTAGTACATCTTATGGTTGCTATTGCACTGGCATAGGATAGTTTAGTAATAACATAGTGGTAGGCCCATTTTGTTTCAGTATTTTGGGAAATTCGATCTCAATCAAATCGGCCCTGAGGAGCAACTGTGTCCAAGGCACCATAACTGCATGTGGACCCAAACCAAGTTTTCACAGTAGCTTTAGCTCTATGGTCTCAAATTTTGTGGCTCTGAGAAGCAGTAGCATCAAGGTTAAAAACTTTATAGAGGATCCACATCAGCCTATCCAAGACTGGCTACGAACACCCAAATCAAGAAGCCACAGCCGAAGAGCAGTTTTGCAATTTTGCATCACAAGAGTAATCTTGACAAGTAGAATATAGCCCCAACTAATCCAGGCTGTTTAGAAACACTCTCCTTCTACTGAACCGGATGGGTAGCCACATCAAGAAATCATTTAATGATGAGTTATGAGTACTCAAGGGGGAAAGGGAAATCACTAAAGAGGCTATCCACTACGGATAGCTGATCTTCTCTCTGCATATTCTCATAAAACCTGAAGCATCAGTCGTTCAGAGACAAATTGAGGCCTCATAAGTCATGTGGCCTTTGCAATTGCACCAACCAGCTTAACGGAAAAGTAGGTTGCCATGATGTCTAGCTAACCTAACCTAGTCTCCGTAGAATAAGAAACAATAATCGGCAGCTAGAGGGACAATCAGTCATATCTTGCAGTACTTCTGGGACTATCTGCGAACTTGTAACAAGAACAGGGACAGCAGCACAGAGCAGTCGCAAGTATTGGGAAAGGGGGGGAAAAGAGATATGCTTGGATCATGAAACCCGTAACTTTTTTGTCAAATCAAACAATAGAAAGGAACAATAAAGAATATCATGAACTGATGAAGAACTGACGGGGAAGACTGAAGACAGCGGGCCGTTTTGGGGGACTGCGGTTGTCCGAGAACTCGTCCAGAATCTGAGGAAGAGGCGGCCGAGCTCGGTCCAGCAGAGGCTTTGGGCAGGGAGGGACAAGTCGATGGCCGGCGGCGAGTTGATGAAGAAGGGTTCCGGACGCCCCCGGCAACGAGGAGACGCGGCCAGCGGGGGCTGAGAGTCCCGAAGAAGCAGGAGGGGAGGGGAGAGAACAGGTTTTGACGAGAGAGAGAAGAGGGTGCGAGCTTACCTTTTCCGGCGGCTGCGGAGGTGGGCGGGGAGGCGCCACGTGTGATTCCGGCGGCGGGCGAGGGGACGCGGCTCCGGCGAGCTCCATACCATACGGGCAAGATCCGACAAGTGGAGTTGGCGACGCCAGAAAGGGGAAAAAGATTTGCCCAATTTGTGTCACCCGTTCGTGCGACAACGCCCACACACTATTTCACTAATTGCAGACTGGTCCTGTCTAGTGTACCGAGTACGGTTTCGATCCAAATGTTTTTTTTTCTTTTTCGGGTTCAAGCAGGTGATCCAAAATGTGGAGTTTTTAGCTTGTGAACTGCAGTACAAACGCAGAAGTTGATAAACATGTGTGTATATACACCTTACTTCTATTAAACACCTTCAAAATATCAGCCGACAAAGCCGCAAGCGTATTACTCCCTCCGTTTTAAATTATAAGTCATTTTGATATTTTTGGTACATCCATTTTGCTATGAATCTAGATATAATAATATGTCTAGATACATAACAAAATAGATCAACAAAAAAGTTTTTGACTTGTAATTTGGAATTAAGAGAGTACTATCGATAGACACATTGTTTGCCACTTATTATTTGTCTCCACTATTTTTTCATAACTATAATAAAGAACATGTTTGTCTCATAAGTACTTTTTTTGTGATTGTTTGTCTCACGAGTACTATGGATCTAAGGATGTGTTAAATAATTAGCATAGTGGTATCTAGCATGTACTAATTTTACTTCCTCTTTTTATTTATTTATTTATTATAAATGCATACTGGCTTGTCCTAATCCCGCAAAACTAAATAATTCCACTAGACATTGTGTACATTTATAATTAGGGGGATTCACCGTGCATTGCCGCGGACATGAAGGAGGAATAAAAATATGCTAAAATAGTGAATTGCTAAGGTGCACCTTGCATGTAAAAATAAATTGCTAGTGACAAATGATAGTTGATTGCTGAAGTGGAGATATTGCATGTCAACATAATTGCTAGTGACAAATGACAGTGGATTGCTGAGGTGGATGCATTGCATGTCAATAAAAATGGATAGTGGGGTTGATAGTGAGCTGCTGAGTTGGACGCGTTGTATGTTGAGAGAAATGGGTAGTGGGGTTTGTCTATATAAGAGTTATAAATATGGTAAATATTCATTGTGTTCTTGATCGTAATTTCATGCTATGTAAGCAATAATGATTTATTCTTTCGCCTCAAAATTAGCTTCCCACAGAAACTACCAAGAGTTGATACCTAGCACTTTGACATAGAAATAGGTCTTTTTTTTTTTTTGACCGGATGCATCCATCCAAAGTTCTGTGCCGTTTTGCACACTGCAGACCAAGGAGTACGAGGGCTGTATATAGTTATGGAACAGCCAAGGGGTGTTTTTAACAAAAGAGGTGCCAGTGGTTTACTTTACCGGGCTCGGCCGGTTCCTCGCGACCGGCCCAGCCGGTCGGGTCCTAGTCAGCGAGCGGAGCGCAATCCTGGGCCACGAGTTCACGCGGCGCGGGGCCTACGCGCGCCAAATCATCCGGTGGTTCAAGTGGGCCCGAGTGCACGAACGCCGGGTGCACGTAGCATCCCACGGCTGGAGAGATTTTCCCTTTCGCTAAAATAAAGCCGTGCGCATCCACGGGAAAGCACGTGTCGATGTCAGGCGGGACCGGAGATGTTAATGGCCCACATGTCGGTGAGCAGGAGGTGCATTGATGCCCCTGTGGAGGTGGACAGGTTTGGGCTAGAAAAGTAATGGAGGCCGGCAAAAGGAGCTTTCGTCTTTTAATAGTGCTTTTCGTTATGGACCTACTACACACATGGGTCATTCTCTTCTTGCCCTCATCCTCTCTCTCTGGAATTTATTTCTTTATTCTTTCTCGCTGATGATCTTTTTGGAATTAGTTGTGTGTATCATCTATATGCACGAATCTTAGGTACTAAGAAAAACAAATAAAAACAAAGGCCTATTAGAATGCCATCAAATGCTCACCATGTTATGTTTCTTGTTTTTACTTTACTTTTTGTCCAAAAACACAACAAATGTGATGTTGTTGTTTAACAATAGTTGTCCTACGTCAAAAATTTTAAGCTATGGCCAATTTTCTATAAAAAAAACATGAAAATTTATGATCATCAAATTAATAGAACATATTTTCATACTGTACTCATTTTATGTTATAGATATTGTTACTCTTTCTTACAAAGTTAATTAAAATTAAGATAGTTTGACTTGCATGAATTCTACATCATAATCAGCTCTCCGTCATCGAACACACCGCCCACCGGTCAGCCGAAAATGCAAGGACTTGTGCCGAATCAGAGAAAAAACCTAAGTAACCATGTTTTATACCAATAGAAAATCGATTAGCATGCCGACTATTTTCTATCTTAAACATCAACTTAGGCTCTACTCCTATTCGGTTGCTCTTCTTGGTAGCGCTGCAGCCGAACATGTCCTTAGAATATACTCTTTCCCTTGGAGAAAATGCACATCGACAGTATCCTGTGGCCAACTTATCTAGCAGTACATATTTGCTCGTCAACATCACTTTGGGCGTGTTTGGTACGTGCACTGCAGCTAGGTGTCCTTATATTCACATAAAGTTGATTGTTTGGTTGCTGGAATTTTCAATTCAATCATACCCTGGCTCGTGCAGAGGATGGCTACATGCCGCATCCAGCGGTGCGCCTAGATCGAGAGTACCCATAGGGCCTGGATCGCAATTTTACGGTGCAAGGGACCCACACATCATAGGCATATATGTTAATTATAATATATACAACCAAACCTCAACATCTTGTATCCTCTCATGTTGCCTCAAATTTACCACCAAAGATAGACTTAGCTCTACTTTGATGTCCACAGCCTGCATCCACACATCATGAATATACCATGCAACCCTTATCCAGAAAAACCAATTAAATCTTATGTGACCTGAACAAGCGAGGGACCTGTTCAACAATGTTCCGGCAAAGACACTTCCTAAACCTTGGACATTATGGTCCTGGATGGACGGCAAGCTCCAAGCTGCCTGAAAAGTATGGCAGAACCTTCTAAATTCTATGGCCCATACGCATGATTATTGTCTAAACAGACTCCAAATAACCATGAATGTGTTCCATAAAACTTAAAAGGTCTGTCGGGTAAGTGCCGAATCATCCGCGATTCTCCGAGCAGGATCAATCATTACAAAGAGACATTACAGATTACAACAAGTTTATACAAATAATACACATCGAAGTAAAATAGCGAAAGGATTACAATAACATAAGTTTACAGATCATTTACAAACCATAAGTTAGATTATTACAAACCATATAGAAGTGGAATAACAATATAACTTATTACATCAACCTTGATTATATGCTCTGTCCAAGAGCGAGATATCCTATTCGTCGTCACTTTCCTCGACGACGGTCATGCAGCAGGATGCAAAGTATTCCTGCCGATGAGGCTCACCTGCAACAAGGGTTCAACAAACCCTGAGTACAAAAGTACTCAACAAGATTGACCCGACGAAAAGAGGGATGAAGACTCAGGAAATGCAGGCTAGAGGGACAAGGTAGGGCTTGCAGGAGATAAGAACTTTTACAGAAAAGCTTGAAAGAAAGAAAAGTTGTCTTGCTCAAGATCAAAATTATCAACCAACTTCCTTCTTAAACCTTACTCATTATTCAAGTTGTTACTACGATGATGAACACTGATCGAGTCTTCTTCTCCGAGAAGCAACGGCGATTCGAATCCATTTTCATATACCCAGCTGGGACCTAGGTCACTGATATACAGGAGACTCTAACTCCTAAGCATATCAGATGAACTGATATACCGGGATAACAACCGCAGCCATATATCACCACATGATACACATGAGCACTTTGACCCAGTGTACCGATATACATAGCAACTTAAACCCATAGTATAACACACTATGACATATGTGGGGACTCTGGCCCACTATAAGTCACTCCATGACATACGTGGGGACTCTGGCCCACCGTATACCACTTCATGCATGTGAATTTTCTAGTTTCTCGATATCACCAGTTCACCATCGACACGGGACCTAGAGCATCAACAGACAAAAACACTACATAGGGACTCCTTTCCCAATGCAAGTTAGCCGTCCCGACTCAATTTATTAACTAAAAAAATAATTCCAACAGATAAAACCAATCTCATATTTTTCATTCTTTTACTTTTGAACACTTAATTAATTAAGCAGGGCTAAGCATTACTACGCATCTTTTAGAACAGGTAACAAGGAATTATGGAAGTAAGACAGGTAATGCAGTTGGTGGGTTTTCACTCAACTCCTATTACTTAATGCAACATACCATAACTGAGGCGATAAAACTTTTATAAAATAAAATAGGGTTTGAATGCATCCGGGGCTTGCCTTGGTATTCGGGGTAGATGGTCTCAGGCTTTGGATCAATTCCAATCTCCTGAGTTTGCTCTTCCTTCGGATCTGGGGCGACAACGTTAAACTCTCCGTTATCGGAAACTATACGATACAATGATATGCTTCAACATGATTGAATAGTAAACGTGATGCTCGATGGATACATGATCAGATTAATGGCTTGAGTATAACTTTCCTTCACGATAAAGTTGCAAGCCAACCAAAACATACTTACTAAGTTCATTAGGGTTAACTACATTATTTACGAAAGTTATTAAACACATGAAATAACATTAATTAAGCCCTAATGACATGATCTAGGTAAGCGCAAACAATTAATCAAATTACCAAAGCTCATTAAGGTTAATGACCCAAGGTCATCAATCAATCCCAAAGTCAAACAAATCCTATAATGATTAACTTAAGTAAACAAAATTAATTAATTATTTAAAAAGCATAAAATAAAGGCATAAAAAATAAAGTTGTCTAATTGAGCTCAAAATTTTATTTTGAAAAGCTCTTGTCCTAATTAGATGGCAAAACAAATTTTAGAATTAAAAGCCAATTATTTTATTTATTAAAAATCATTGAAGGTCCATTTTTAAATTAAAAGAGCTAATTTTAACATATGCAAAAATTACTCAAATTTGGCATTTCATATTTTTTCTAGGTATATGACATCATAAAGAACATATACAAAAATTTTTAAAATTTTTGGAGCTATACATGAATTATTATGAATTTCTAAAAAAATAGCATTTAAATCATTTTCTAAAAATAGAAAAAGAAAATCCTTTTTCTCTCCCGCGTTGACCCCACGGCGATGGCGCTTGACCGGCGGCGAGGTCTCCGGCGTCGAGCTTGGGCTGTACGGACTCAGCACAACAAGACAAAGCTCCTGGGCTAGCTAACACGGCGGCGGAGCGACGGCGACACCCACGTCGGCGGCCATGGCGGCGCGGCGGCAGGGCTCACCGGAGCAATTTCTGGCGACGGCGAGCGCACGGGTACAATCTATACATCCACGTGAACGTAATGGACAATAAGATGAGGCTCAATTTGGCCCCCAGCCGCAACGGCTATGCGCGCGGCGGAGCGGCAAGGTCACGCCGGCGGCGACGCACGTCGGCCGGACACTAGGACGCGGCAAGGATAAAATTGAGGGCACCGACAGATGCAAGATCTCACCACGGTGACGATGCGCACATTGGTTGGCTCGGAGGCGAGCTGAGTCGAGCTGTAGTCGGCGGCGGCGATGGCAGCGGCAGCGCTCCAATGGCAAGAACGGTGTCACCGCGGTTTCTGTGCACCATTGAATGAACCAAGGTGCGCATGAGAAGCAGGATAGCATGAGAAACATGATAGTGAGGTTAAAGATGATAAATAACCGACCCTGGCGGCAGTCGACGGTGAAAAACCTCGCGGTGGTGCAGCTGCCGTTCGCGAGGAAGATGACGTCGTGCAGGCGGCTCGGGCGGGGAGAGCGAGCACGAGCTAGCTCAATCGAAGTGCAAGGACGTGGCGAAGCTTCTGGCAAGACGAAGTGGGCAGAGGTGGATTGGCGGTGGTGAATTTTACCGGCGGGGATGAGCTCGACGGCGGTGGCGGCAGAGAAGAAAAGAGGAAGACGACGGTCGGCCACGCCTATTTATAGGACAGGGCGAAGCATGGACGGGCGACACGGCGATGGCGAAGCTTCGCGCGTCCAGGAGTACGCTGGCAGCCGTGGCATGTGCGGCGGTGGACGGCGGCGCGGCTTGAGAAGCCGGCGATGGCGGCCGACGATAGGTCTCGGTGCTGTTCAAGAAAATTACAGAATTACCACTCGTTTGAAATTATAAATTACTCTAAAATTTATATAAGAACTTGAAAATCTCCAAAAATATAATTTGCATAACTTTTCAAAAACTACACTTTTCATTTAACTATCATCCTCAAATTCTATTTGAATTTTGAAATATGAATTCAAATTCAAAAGGGGAATAAAACCCTAGAAACAAACATTTGAAATTACTTTTGATTTTTTAATAAAATTTGAAAATATTCAAAACTATGAAATGTTTGAATTTTCGAACCAAACCTTTTTCATATACAAAGTTTTCCCAAATTATGCATAATTTTTAAATTATGGTTTTAAAATCAAAAGGGGACAATTGTTGGAAAACTGTATTTTCAAATTCATTTGAAATTATTTGGAAACTTGAAAAACTTTGAATACCAACTTTGTAGATCTTGCCAATATCTACAAACTATCTTTTTAGAGTATCTCCAAATTTCTTATATATTTTGAATTACAGAAAAGGGGATAAAACTAGGTTTTGAAATAAAGGGTTTTTGAAACCGAATTCAAACTCGATTTGGTTTCTAATTTAATTGGTTGGTTATTAGTGATCACATACATCATCCAAGGACATTTTTAGGTCAATGACCTAATAGTACCCTTGGTTGACCAAGTTGGCTTTTTAAAAAATATTTTATAGCTTTCTAATTTGAATTTAAATTTGAATTGCAAGACTTGGGAATAAGCTTTGAAATCCAAATTTAACTTCAAATATGGAAATCATTTTTTTAGAGTTGGACTTAAATTTATACACTATGCTTGACACTAGTGTAAACACATTTTACACCTCAAGTACATAGAATATAAATCAAGCATTTGAGGTGACATTTGAAAGTAGAGTTTTATTATTTTATGTGCAACATATTCCAGAAACACAATCAACCTATGAAATGTAAACTTGTTTTAGTTAATGCACATTAAGGTTGACCTAATCATGAATACTTTGCAGTGTATATGATGATATGACAGGTTTTAGTTAATATAACACCAGAGGTGTTACAAAAAGGCAACACATTTCAAGCTTGCTGATGACCCTGAGACTGAGAGCCCCAACTAACCCATCTCATACACGTAGGAGTAGGGATCAAGCGACATGGCCACGCTTGTCTTAGATGTCTATTATTAGAGTAGTCGACAAATGGCAGCACAGTAAAAGATCTTTATTGTGTGGCTGCAAGGCCAGCCAGGGTGGATTGTGGATAGATATCATGCCTGCACGCAGCGAATTGTGCCAAAAAGTTCTCAAATGATATGTTTTGCATTGCATGGATCGAGCAGGCCAAGGAAAGCCCGTCTTCACACTAAAGATCGTGCGCCACTTGCAGATGTACTGACCACAGGCTCTCACATGGACCATGGTGCATGCAGATGCAATACAGTGGTCCATCTTATTGCACTTTTGGTTGTAGATAAGAATTTTTTTCAGGCAATACATATACTGCCCACTTTTTCATATAAAAAGTAAATATAGTTGCCACTTATTGAAGCCAAAAGAAACTTGCATAGCAAAACGAAATTCAGATAGGAGCAGTATTTGTCCTTGTGTCTTATTTACTTAACTAGTAGAGCCAGCTCAACTGGTAAGAATGTCATTACTTTTGTCAGGACTAGTATTATCGATTTAAAGAACAGTTATGCTGTAAGTGTCAGGGAAAGAATTCTGCCAAGAATGAGACAAGGGTGAGAAAGAGACCAGTGGATGAAATGTGACTGAGCATAGAACAGGTAATGTAACAGAACCGCCTAATTTATAAGAGCTTAAGTACGAAATCAACTAACAAACGTTAATTTGCATACTTGAACCCATATAAACCCGGTAGTCCAAAAAATTTCGAGGGATCTTAAACTTTTTTAATGTACAACCAAGATCGTACTAATTCAGTAACCACAGTTCACATGTTACATAAAGTTCACACATAAATTTAATTTATTAGAGTTTATAAAAAAACTATTCCAACACCTTTTGAATAAAAGGATAGCGAAAGCAAGATGCTTGAAAACACCCACACCTCACATTTCATTTAAATATAGTGCCAGTTTATAGTCAAATCCAACAAAAACATCTGAGATAAGCTATAAGAGATGACCTTGCCCATGGTCTAATCTTTCTGTAGTGGAATACAAGTCCATCTTGTCGCCACAGCAAAACAGGCTTATGATCTGCAATAAGTGGGAATAAAACCCTGAGTACGAGAATGTACTCAATGAGACTTACCCGTCATAAACAAAAATAAAGACTCCAAGGATTATGCAAGGCTATTATAGGTGGAGTTTAGTTTACTCATTTTGCATAAAAAGCCTTAAGTGAGGAGGTTAATCATATTGTTATTAGCATCAAGTTAATATTCATTAACCTGTCATCTATGTTTGCACCTATGCTAAACAAGCAAAAGAGAAGAGAATTACATAACCATATCAGGTTCATCAACAGCTATCTTGTGAAGTATGATTAACCATCCAAGCAATTTAATATTTTCAAGTATGGAGATACTCCCGTCAAGCTTCTTACTATCCAGGAGACGATGACGATTCGAATCGATTACTACCTAGCTGGGGAAATATTCCTAACACTCACTCGGTAAACCCTGCTAAGGGTAACCGTTGGTCCAACTCAGGAATCACGGATCCAAGCAACGCCTCACTACCAGGGTCACCACCATGCCAGGAGGGCCAGAAATTATAACACCTGCCACTGGACTTACGGACATGACTTCCCACCTATACTTACTACCTCCATAGTGAGCACTTGATACTCCTCGATTTCTGGCCTGAGTTGAGCTACTAGGCTTCGCTGCGGATAACCTCGGATCCAGCCAGCTAAGTGCTAGGCACTGTTTAACATGACCAAGAAAGGCTCCATTCCTTGTAGGTGATTAATCAGCACGATGATTCGCTTCACTAACAAGGTTGGCCGACCTTGTAGCTTACACGCTTCGCCTTGCCGTCGATTTATATACACATGGTTAACTTTCACGATAGCAATATATAGCCAACCATGATCCGGTATCTCCTACATCTCGCGGGTGATAAGTAATCGCTCGACTTCTACCGTTTATAGCATTGCTAAGCATCAACAATGATTCTGCATCTCAATAGGATCCCAGGTATATGTTACTGGACAAGGAGGGATGTATGCAGCAAGGGTTTCACCAAATTCCTATACTTATTGCAACAATACATATATAACATATATACAATTATTACTTAATAAAGTAGGAGACTTAGAATGCTCCGGGGCTTGCCTTTGTTGCAATGGTGGTTAGTTCTTGTCGGGATCATAAGTGTTACTCTTGACACCAACTCCAGGGATGGACGACACCAACATCATGGATCCACGAATTCAACTTCAATGGTGGAGGCATCTTCCGAAGATTATGCACCACGATCCCCTCTACTCTCTCGAGACGACTACATGTATTAATGATGTATGTTTTAGTATGATGAGCTCATGGCATGATGCAGGATAAGATATACTACTACATCAATATTACATGCTCAGGTTTAATACTTTAATAAATATGAAAAAGATAAATTTTAATCACAAACAAGCATGTAGGCACAAGATAAATATAAAACTCTACATATAGTGAAATCACATAGCCATATTAGGTGTTAATATGACATAGCAACATCCGACAAAAGTAAAGGAACCATATTTTCTATTTATACTTTTTTATTATAATTATAAATTATTTAATAAGCAACAAACAAGATAAATCAAAAGTTAAAGCATTCGGCATCCAAAGACCACAAAAAATTTTACTGCAACACACATATGACATTAGAAACATGTCATAAAAATTTTAAGTGAAAAGGAGCTACACAGCATGATATATGAATTTTCCTTCTTTTTTATCATAAAATAAAGGCATAAAAATAACTAATTATTTTACTACTAAACATGGCATGTTTCATATTTTAATAAAAACTAGACATCATAAGGAGCACAACAAAATTTGGTTCACCAAAATTAGAATTACTAAACTCCAGATATGATTTTCTAAATATTTAACAAAACATCTACAAACAAGTCATTACGACACTATTCATACGAGTCACAAACTTCGTAGTTAGACCCTTGCCTTTTGTCAAATTCTTGCACGCAGTCCCTGATGAAATTTGGAGCAGGAGAGGTGTCCGGACCTCGCTGTTCTCGGCCGGAGGAGGCTCTCCAGCGATGGGGAAGTGGTGGCGGAGCACCAGGGGACCGGCGCGCGCGTGTGGGGCGTCTTAGCTTGGCCCGAGGCGGCTTGTGGTGGCGTAGCCACGTAAGCCAGCGGCGCCCGAAGGCGCAGCTCCGGCGGCACCCACCTGCAGCGTCGGATGAGGCTGGGGAAGAGGCGCATATGGCGCGGCGCGGAATGAGGAAGGCGGTGCTGCACTCGGCCTAAGACGAGGAGGCGCGGAGGAGGAACGGTGGCCGCGCAGCAGCTTTGCTGCAGCTATGGCGGGGAACGAAGAAACAGAGAGAGAAAAAGGGAGAGCGACCGTGTCGGGATGTTTTAAACGACGAGGTCGCGAACTCCAAATTTGTCAGTGCCCTCTCGAGCAAGCCACGAGGGCGGCTGCATGGCCACGCATGCGAAACGGCCCGAAGGCATTGGACGACGGCGAGCTGGCAAGCAGACTGTTCGCGGGTTACTATAGCAGTCCCCAGTTTTCAAATTTATCAATTTACTCTCAAATTCATATAAGAACTTTAAGAACTTCCAAAATAATAGTTGTTCAAAATAAAAAGAGCTACAATTTGTTTTTTTGACCATAGCCAAATTTCAAGTATTTTTGAAAGTAGCTTTTCATACTTATAAATTGAATTAGGGTTAATTAACTATTCGTTATTATTTTTAGGAATAAGCAGAACATCACTCAAGCATTACAAACAATAGCACCATATCAAAACACCATCTTTACACCAATTCATGTCATAAAAATTTGTACAAGTTTTATTCATGAACATGATGCGATATCAAAGAATGGATTAAAGGTGCTTATGCTCATGTAATGTAATGCAATTAGATAGGATAACACTTGAGATGTTACAGGTAATTAATTGCGCTACGTGTAGAAAGGAAAAGAATAGGATGCTGTTGAAATATCATGCTTCGACCTCACATGTTTGCACAAAAATAGTAATTATATTTGATCTGATTTGATCCATGCAAGGCACTACTACACTACTGACCCAAAAAAACGGGGGGAAATACAGGTGATCCAGAAAGCGACTTGCGGGTGGAAGATGGCCATGGACAAACAAAAAAACAATTCCGCCACAAACAACAACAAGCAAGCAACTGTGGCAGCGAGCTGGATATTTTCATCAGTTCTGTGTTGTTGGCCGAGGAACAGCGTACTGACTGGTGGCCCAGCAGCTAGCTGGCCAAGGCAGCAACACGGATTTGGAAAACTGCAAGTTGCAGCATGGATTCGTGTGCGTCCGCCGCGAGCCTCTGTCCATTCCTGAAAACGAGAGGATCTAGACCATTACAAAGAGAGCAGAAAAGTGTGGTCGCATTCAGTGTACTTTTCCATATCTCCAATATAGAATTTCCATGTTTGCAAAAGTGGCCATGGTTCATGCATGCCCCCGCGACTTTCTTGGGGTTTGTACTACTACTGCCTACGTGCCAGAAATAAACTAATCCACTGTCAGTGGGAGTAGTTACATTTGAGCACAGCCAAGATGAATCCATCTCAGTACAAAGAGACACAGAGGTGGTAGAGCCGCCAGTAAGTACTCACTCACTGTAATGGTTTCTTTGAGAAGATTTTTAGGACTTTTCACTGATTTGATCAAAAGTCCTTTAACATGTTGAGATATGAGAATGGCTTCTGAACCTAAAATCAAGCAAACAAAAAAGGGTGAATTATAAACTATTTTTGGCCAGAAATCGAAGCAATAAGAACATGTCTTTTCCTGGCATGTTCTTCTTTTGGGGTTGAGAATCGCAGAACCTGCCAAAGAGGCTTCCTCTGGATAATCATCATCTATCTGAAGTCTGAAATCAACTTACAAAAGGAAAAGAAAACCAGAGAAGAAGTCTGAACTCTGAACAGGGCGACATTTTTTAGTTCTCGAGCAGGCTTAAACCATCCTGTATTTCATTAAGCCGAGAACAGGGCAACCCTGCTGTTCACTACCCTTCCTCTTACAAAAGCAAAACCATGTGTCCAGTGGCAAGTTAGCCAAAGGGCAGACTTTTCGGATCAACTCTGAATTGAATAGTCATCGCTAACTGAATCCAGAGGACGGCGAATGCTGCAACCGCAGCGACTGCAGCTCAGTGCTACAGGACGCTGCAACCTGAGGAGCTGCTGCAACTGGGGCGACAGCCCGTCACGCTTCCTTTTCCAATCATCTGCTCGTGCTGAAACCGACCGTTGATCCTAATAATCCTAATAAGAATACTGACTCATTCCTGGGTTAAAAGAAAATTGCAATTCTCGTTTTTTTTACAGAAGTCAAACGTTTTAAGTCTGATCAAATCTATAAATAAAATACAAACATTAATGATATCGAA